>CM038796.1:212108921-212267109 GCA_021764765.1 Vicia sativa
CCGTTACTCCTGAAGTTACACAAGCTCCTCCTAGGATGGCCTCGCTAAAAGATGCTCAAGCTGCAGTTGAAGTAGGTGGTAGTGCTATTTGGGGTCAGCTCCCTGATCTTCCTTTCAAATCTGACAAGACTGGTTTAGGCTTCACCATCAAAGGTCAGAAGATGATACGCCCATGAGCGTGCGGCCAACTCCCTTTCCGCATCAGCCAGAATGGAATCCGTGCTATAGAAGACGACGACAACGACTTCGACATCAGCAAGTGGATCTTCCCAACTCCCGACAACGGACTCAGAAATTGGAAGACCGAAGACGTCATACCAATCTCCTTTAGACAGGAGTAATTGCCTTTGTTATTTGTTTTGCTTTTCGTTTTTATGTTTTGAACAATAAACTCTAAAGCCTAGTGCCTTGCCCGGGGCATCATGGCTCGTTTGTGATGGTTATTATCTGTCATTTGCATATTTTCATTCAATAAAAGCGTTGGACTTTTGCATTCAATTGTGTCTTTCTTTCTTTTACTTTATCACCCCTTCAAAAAGCTATGTGTTTCTTACACACACGTGATACAACTGCGAATCCTCGAATCTCGTTGATAACGCTATGCTATTGCTAAATATGACTTGATAATCCGATCTACCAAGCCGAAGGCGAAAGTGAGGAAGATTGTGAAGTGCTAGGAGAACTTGTCGATTGCTACAACAAGAAGAACAAGTTATCTGACCACCACGAAGAACAAGTTGAGGTTGTGAATTTGAGTCTTGTGAAGGCGAAAAGAGATCAAGATAGGGCGGGTCTTGAAAGCGGTGTCAAAGAAAGGTTGATTCAGATGCTACGAGACTATATTGAGGTTTTGCTTGGTCATACGAAGACATGCAGTCTGACATTGATATTGTGGTACAGTTACAGACAAAGAAGGTTTTCTCGGTGAAGCAGAAGGTTCGTCGCATCGTCACGAGATGTCGAGAAAATCAAAGCGAGTTATGAAGCAGTTCAATGCGGTTTCTTAGCCGTTACTTCTTATCCATGATGGGTTGCAAATGTGGTACCCGTACCTAAGAAGGATGGTAAAATACGAATGTGTGTGGATTCTGAGAGATCTAAACAAAGCAAGTCAGAAAGATGATTTCCCACTTCCTCATATTGATGTTACGGTTGACAACACACTCAACATAAAGTCTTCTCCTTCATGGATGGTTTCTCGGTTACAATCAGATCAAAATGGCTCCGAAGACATGGAAGACTACTTTTGTTACATAGTGGGGCACTTTATTACAAAGTTATGCCGTTGGTGAAAGCAGGCGCCACTTATCGATGCCATGGTGACATTATTTCATGACATGATTCATCACGAGATAGAGGTCTACGTCGATGACATGATAGCTAGATCACAGACTGAAGAAGAGCATCTTGACCATTTGCAGAAACTATTTGGCAGGTTGAAGAAGTACAGACTGAGAGTTAATCCTAACAAGTGCACTTTTGGAGTCAGATCCGGTAAGCTCCTAGGGTTTGTTGTCAGTGGCAAAGGTATTGAAGTTGATCCCGCCAAGGTTAAAGCTATTCAAGAAATGCCAGCTCCCCGCACCGAGAAGGAAGTCAGAGGTTTCTTGGGACGTTTGAACTACATTGCCAGATTCATTTCACATCTAACTGCTACTTGTGAGCCAATCTTCAAGCTACTGAAGAAAGATCAAGTAGTGAAATGGAGCGACGATTGCGGATCGCTTTGACAAAATCAAGGAGTACCTCTGAATCCTCTATCCACGCACGCCTACAAAAGACCTCTTATCATGTACTTGGCGGTGCTAGAGAACTCAATGGGGTGTGTGTTGGGGCAACATGGCAGTACAGTCGAAAAATACATAATATACTACCTTAGCAAAAGTTTCTGGTTGTAAACAAGATACTCACAGCTCGAGAAAACTTACAACGCTTTAGCTTGGGCTTTCGCCGACTAAGGCGTATATGTTGACTCACTACCTTGTTAATTTCAAGATGGATCCGATAAAATACATATTTGAGAAACCAGCTCTCTCGGAAGAATAGCAAGATGGCGAGATGATCTTGATCGAATATGACATCGATATACTCTCGAGCGATCAAAGGAAGTGTAGTAGCGATCATTTGGTCATCAAGCCGTAGATGACTATCGATCTATGCGATTCGAGTTTCCGATGAAGATGTTTTACTAATTCTGAATTGAAGAACGAGGCCCAGACGAAGGACTGAACAAGGATCCCGATGGACCATGGTCTTTGATGGAGCCTCAACGCGCTTAGCAATGGCATTGGCGCCATTATTACATCCCTTAGAGGCGGACATCGCATTTCATCGCTAGATTATGTTTCAATTGCACCAACAACATGGCGAATCTGAAGCGTGCATCATGGGTATTAAGGCGCTATTGAGTTAAAATCAAATTCTTGCAAGTATATGGAGACTCACTTTAGTGATCGGTCAGATTAAAGCGAGTGGGATCGAAGCATCCGAATCTCATTCCCTATCGAGCATGTTACGAGTTTGATCCCTTACTTGAAGAAAGTACTTTTGATCATATTCCACGAGAGAATCGGTTTGAAACGTTAGCTACTATGTCATCTATGTTCAAGGTCGAGATGGGACAAAGCCTCCCGGATCATCATTGAGAAGTTTGACGAACCAGCGTATTGTTATGAGCTTGATGCGGAAGAAAAACCTTGGTACTACTGACGTGAAGAGGTATCTTGAGACTCGGGAATATCCCCGAGGGCATCATCAATGATAAAAGTTCTTGAGAAGATTCGCATCAAATTCTTCCTCAGCAATGGCATCTTATACAAGCGCAATCCACGACTTGCTTACTCCACCCCGGAAAACAGCGGAGCGTATCATGGAAGAATTACGAAGGCGCATTTGGTACTCATTCCGGTGGACATACGATGGCTAGATTAAAGAACGCAGTTACTATTGGTCCACCATGGGGCGATTGTCACCGCTATGCCGATCTTGTCACAAATGCGGATATATGGACAAAGTGCGTACCTCCAGTACCTCTGAATGTTCTAACAGCTCCTTGGCCTTTCGCAATGTGGGGCATTGACATGATTGGAGAAATTAAGCCCACAACTTCCATCGGACATCGTTTCATCCTTGTGGCAATCGATTACTTTACCAAATGGGTAGAAGCAGCCTCATTTGCATCTGTTACCAAGAATGTTGTGGCTCGATTTATCAAACATAATCTTATCTGTCGGTATGGCACTCCCGAAAGGATTATCACAGATAATGGCTCTAATCTCAACAACAAGATGATCACCGAACTCTGCACTCAGTTCAAGATCAAGCATCACAACTCTTCTCCTTATCGGCCTAAGATGAATGGCGTTGTGGAAGCCGCCAACAAGAACATTAAGAAGATTATCTGAAGATAGCGGTAACTTACAAGGATTGGCATGAGATGTTACCATTTGCTCTTCATCGCACTTCTGATACGGACATCAGGGCAACCCCTTCTCTCTTATTATGCGGTATGGGCGATCCTACCAATCGAGAGTTCGAGATACCCTCGACGAGTCCTCGGCGATTAAGCGAACAAATGGGTCCAGACTCGCCTTGACCAGTTAACTTGATTGATGAAACGACTTCGCATCCATCGCCATGGGCAGATCTATCGAAGCGAATGATCGAGCATTTAACAAGAAGGTCAAAGTTTACCAAGTCGGTGACCTAGTAGTCAGCGCATCATTCTTCCACAAGGTGATCGAGGAAAATGGACTCCCACCTATGAGGACCATTTGTAGTCAAAGCGGTATTTTTCGGAGCTATGATACTTAGCACCATGGACGGTGAAGACACCACAGCAAACATAGTCAAAAATACTACGCATAAAAGAGACCGCTAGGTCGGTGACCTAGGAAAAAATAAGGGCATCTGGCGAACCAAAAGTTCGGGCAAAAGTTAAGATATATATACAAAACATGTACACAGCAGTCGAAAACACGAAAAAGCGGCTTGGGCAAAAAGGGTATCATTGGTGAAAACCGAAGGCGGTCTAAAAAGTTAGGGATTTAAGCGTCGACTATGTGTCGAGATCACACTTTGGGACTACTACTATCGACATTCAAGATTCAAATGGTGAAAATCAATTCACTCACTTTCTCTTGTGACAAGGAGATGAGATAGTTGAAATATGAATACTAGCATAGTTGGAACTTACGAGATTGTTTCCATAGCTTTTACTTTCACTGTGTATAAACTATTTGGCCATACGCCACATTTCGAATAAATACAAGTTCTTTCTCTTTACAATTTTCACTGTTTTTGTTTGCATAAAGTCCAACGTTTGCTTTGAATGATTATATGCATTTGACAATAAAAATTCGTTCATAAACATGCGAAAAGTAAACAATAGTTACTACAAGCTCTAGGAATTGAGATGGCGATGAAAGTCACCAATACACCCCGAGCATGATCCCACAGGTGTCACTCACACAAACCTCCCAGTGACAAGGTGAATCCACGAGCAGTGTTTCCACTCAACCAAAATCATGTTACATCGATCTCCAAGCGATAACATTTCATCCCCGGCTGAGGTATTTATCCCCAACAGGATATCTCTCAACAATCATCACCTCCCCCGCAGCAGCAGTATCCGGACTTGAAACTTGGTCAGATAGTGCTTCGGAAGAAACCTACCTCTTTTATTCCCCAGCCAAAGATTCCAACGGGCTTCAGATTCTTCTAACCCGGTCTCCCAGCAACTATCAAGTACTCTTCAGCAAGATCTACACACAAGATCCCCCAGTAGAGCGCCTCCTAACCTTTCCCCAGCAGGGTCTTTACACAAGATCCTCAGCAACGCGATTCTCGATCCTCAACAATATCTAGACTCAAGACTTGGTCAGATAGTGCATCGGAGGAATCAAATTTATCTTTCTTCTCTTCCAAAAGTAGGGTTCTCACCCACTTCATCTCCAAGCAGAAGTCAGAAATCTCCAGGTAAAGCATCCGCATCTTCTTCAAGATGGATATGTTTTGAAAAGCCACAACATTTATCATTCATACATTACTCATAAAAGTCATAATTTATGCATATGCCATTCATACACATTGTCATGCATCATACTTTGCATAAGACTAACATTATTCTATCAAAGTTTCTCTTGTTTTCTCCAAAACAGGTGAAAATTAAAAACCCGAATCGGATGGGAAAACTATTTGAGCGACCACCCGTTGTCCTCCGACAACGGATCCGATTAATACCGAGCGGAAACCTATCGACGATCACAAGTTATCCTCCGATAACAGGCATTGGATCAACGCCCGAAGCACAACAGGGAAGCCATCCGCATTTTGCCAACTACTATCCCCCCAGAGTAGTCAGCACGAAGAACTATTCTGACTCTCTCTTATTATCAACGGCAACTACAGAGTCTGGCGTACGACTCAGTTTCCTTGGATGGCATCTTAAGCCCATCTCCGACTACTTGTCAACATTTCTCCACTTTCAGAATGCTGCATATTTGGTTAAAAAACCAATACAAACCAATAACTCCATTCAAAATTGAGCATGAAGTCTAACGTACGACTCCTTCCGGATGGCATCTTAAGCCCATCTCCATGCTCCTTTCATTTCCAGAAACGTCTACAGAGCCAAGCATACGGTTCACTCCCCAGCATTGATCATTCCAGATGGCATCTTAAGCCCATCTCCGAAGACTCTCCTATTCAGACGACAATCTCGAGCCTGGCGTACGACTCATTCCCCAGCGAAGTCTCCAACTTCTCCAAATGGCATCTATAAGCCCATTCCCGCATCATCACCAACAGCAAGTGCAAATTTTCAGGTGTACTCGAGTGTTCAATCATCTTCTACCTCCAGGTCACGAAAGGCGAGCATGCCAATCTAACCCTTCCAGTACAAGAAGATTGAACAGGGGCAGCTATCATACCCCAAAATTTGCCCTCCTATTTCTCAAGACATTCCATACATCCATGCTCAAGGATTCCTCAAGAGTTGACCAGACAAACTCTCTCCTAGACAATCAACCCAAGCTAGGGTTTGGCTATTTCTCAGATCAAGATGGACTTCCAACACCTCCAATGGTCTTCATGCCTCCTCATATGCTTCAAAGATTCTCCATGTCAAGTTCCAAGCCCCACAAGTCAAGTTTCCTCAGACAATTGCTCAGATGGTTGAAAATCAGTTGTATTGAACAAAAAGTCAACTGTGGTCAACATACAGTCAAACTTCATGATTTTTGGTCAACATCCTCATTTTGAAGTTACATTCATCATTGGATCAAGGGTTAATCATGATTCATCAAGAAAACTCAAGATTTGCTCAAAAGTCAAACTTTCTAAATTAGGGTTTCTCAGTGAAAAGTCAACCAAACTTTGACTGAGCATAACTTCTTCATACTTTCTCAGAAATTTTTCCACCACCTCTTGTTTTGAAGGAAATTCAATTTTCTACAACTTCATGTCTCACAAGAATGATCAAAAAATGCTTCATTTGGAAGGTATGGATCAAAACATTACAGGTCCTTTTCAAAGTCAACAAAAAGTCAACTTTTGTTTTGAAGATATATTGAGCATGGAAAATCAATTGAGATGAAACCAAAGAGGTTGGTTAGAGTACTCTTAGAGCTTTCAAAAGTCAAGAAAACTCAAAAATGTGGAAAATTGAGCAAGATACACCATTCACAAGTTGGGCATTTTTGAACAATTGCACAAAAGGAGATATTGGTCAAAATGCAATTTTTTCCAAATGGGCCTATAGTTTTATGATCTAAACTTGATCATGATATTATTTGTGACCTATTGATGCTAGCCATGGCAATTTTCTATTTTATTGATTTATTTTTGAATTTTAAACCATTTAATTCAAAATTAAATTATATAAAATATGAAAATAAGATACTTTAAAAGTTGAATTTTAATCAAACTTGAGGTCCAAGATAGCCCATGATTCTTACCAATTTCGTGCTAGCCTTCACATTGATGAGAAAATCAAATTTTTTCCAAAATTTGATTTTATTTGAAAAAATATAAATGCACATTCAAGATCAAATCTTTTTTCCTTCTCTTTGCCATCCCAAATCACTCTATAAATACCCAGCATTACACACACCAAAGGAGACGAAACCCTAGCCCTTACAACAACCCTTATTTTGCCAAAATTTCTCCAAAATTGTCAAAATTCAAATTCTGATTTCCAGCCACTTTCAAGCTCTCAAAACCATTCCATTGTGTTCCTTGAGATCCCAGCATGCAAAATCAACTCTTGCTCGAAGCAAAACCATCTAGAATCGTGCCCAATACGTTGCTCCGATTTGGTAAACTTTTGAAATTCGAATTTCATATTTCATGCATTATTAATGTTGTTTGTGTGTTTGTATCGATTCAGGATGATTGTTATGTCACGTTTGAACCGTCACATGCAACCTTGAACGTGCAGAAACTGATTCACCATAGCTAGGGCTTTTTGAACTGTTTGAATCGAACCGGTTGATACAGGCGTTTTCAGGGCAAACCAATAGCACCATTGAACTCAGAAGGTTCGATTTAGGGGGGTAGGGCCCTCCTTTCCCATTTATTCTGTGTATTTTGCTTGTTTCGATTTCAGGTTGGCCGGAGAAGACGACCGGAGCTAGGGCTCTGGCGTCGTGGACTTTCTTTGACCGGCAGCGAGCGTGCGTGGCAACTCTGTGCATTATGATTCGTCCGTGTAGTCAACCTGGGGTCCACGCGTGCTGACTCGTTTTCAAACACATCCATGACACGTGATCATTCAAAAGCAATTGATTATGTAATTGCCTATGGGATGTTATAGTTTAATTAGGACTTTTATTTTCCGCACTTTTCAATTATGTATCTGCCCCAAAGCCATGTAATAGCGTAGGATTTATCTTTCCGCATTTTACTTTCCGCAATTTAATTTCCGCACCCTATAATCTGTTAGTAATTAGGCGTGTATGGCAAGATAAAATTGAACATAGCTCACTCATAATTTCAAGATAACATGTATTTGAACTCAACACACTCTTTTCACACATGCACCCCTTAGGGTAATTCTCTCTCGTTGCCTTTACGAATACAAATGGTCATGTCCCTCGAACGTAGGGGTATTTAACCTTTATTGCCTTCAAAACAAATTATCATAGTCCCTTGATACAAGATCATAAGACCCACGATGTCACCTCCGAATACATGATCTTGACCCTCGATTGTAAGCCTACGAAACATGATGATAGTCCCTTGAATATGCTAGGATACTTCCTACAAGTTGCCTTCTATGACCATCCGATGTCCCAAGCGTCCCTTACATCCAACGAATAGGGTTACCTACCAACTAATGGTATGGATAACGTTATTCTAAAGGAAAGTAAAAACAACGACCAATTCTGAGTAGGTAATAAGACTTTTAGTTGCTTGCTCTATCAAAACACTTTTCACACACACTTTTGTCAAAGTTCAAACTCTTTTCAAAAATAAAACATTTAGAACATTTTGTATACATTCCTACATGAATCATTACAAAGTCAAAGCGAAATGTCTTTTTCAAACATTTTCAAACACACGAGCACAATTTTAAAGTGATCTAAGAGCAACTAAGAGCCGTAGATAACTACGGATGGAAAGGGTGCTAATACCTTCCCTTTTCATAACCTTCTCCCTTACTCAGAATCTAACGAAGGTCTTTTCCTGTTCTTTTCACCTTCCCTTAATTGGATAAAAGAAAAGTCGATGGCGACTCTTGCTATCCGCACATTTGCGATACAAAACCTACAAAGTCAGTTCACCGTATTACAAAGACGATCTCTCTAGAGCTGAAGAGTGGAGCACTTATCTTACCAGCTCTGAATATGTGTCTTAGGAAGAATCGTACGCGCCGTTTTATCCTCCGATTGATCAATTCAAAGGCATGTCCCTACAAAAGAATGAAAATCCACCTGTCCCTTCTGAAGTTTGGGATACCTTGGGAGAACCAAGTGGAAAGTTTGACTACATGGTGAAATACACTGCGCTGGCTCAAAAATCGAATTGAAGATATCCATAGCTGGATGGGGTGATTCTTTTAGTATCCTAGTCAACGGAAGAGGTGTATACATCTTCCGATCTCATCGACCAATTGAGGTTCGGATGAAGATCTACTTTAGCCTTTGTGGAGTTTGTTAAACCAACTCTTAATTACCACTACATCAACGTAATTTGAGGATCGGGGATACGATTCGGTATAATGGAAAGTGTCGCGACAACGAGTCTCTTCACTCGGAAGATTGGAAAGTACACCCTCGAAATTAGCACAAATGCCAATAGAGTACATATCTTTGTATCCCGTACTTCTCGATCATCCATCAAGTAGAAGAAGATCGTTCGATGCACAAAGAGCAAGGTCGACCGTCGAGTCTTCAAAGCTGTTAGACCAACGACCAAAGTCTATTCAAGAAATAAACGGTGGAAAACTACGAGAATACCTCGGCGTCGAGGAGTTCGCTACTATTGGAAACTGTTGAAGTTCGGACTAACGTTCATAGTTCTAAGTAATTTATTTTGCTTTTGCTTTGAACTCTCGCTTCGCCCAAGGCGAAGAGATGTTTATAAGGTTTAGCTTTTAAATAATCTCTCTTTGTCTTGCCCAAGACAAATGAGTTTATATTTAAGACCTGTTTCATATTGTGAATCATAAATAAAATCGTTATTTTGATTCCACATTTTGTGTTTGTTTACGTTTTACCCTTTTCTTGGAAATGGTAATCCTAAAAAACACAATAAAAATCTTCAAAAAAATAATAAATGACCTGCATACATTTTCACATTAACTTTTTCTAAAAAAGGAAGAGAAGAGTTAATTAATCAAACATAAATCAAACATGCAGATTAACAAATGGACAAATCCATTGAAAGCAATAACTCTATGCTCTCTCACAACTTTGAAATCCCCAGTGAAGTCGCCGAGGAAGAAGTTGAAGAAGAGATCCCGGATGAGATTTGTCGACTACTTAAGCACGAGGAAAGAATCATTCAACCTTACAAAGAGCCTTTGGAAAAGCAGTCAACTTAGGTTCTGAGGAAGACAAAAAAGAAGTGAATATCGGAGCTCTACTCGACAGCAACGTCAAGGGCAAACTGATAGATCTTCTCAAAGAATATGTTGATGTGTTTGCTTGGTCCTACCAAGACATGCCGGGTTTAGATACCAGTATCGTGGAACATCACTTGCGGATAAGACCGAAGTGTCCGCCAGTTAAACAGAAATTGAGAAGAGTTCACCCTAAAATGGCCGACAAAATCAAAAAGGAAGTTCAAAAGCAGCTCGATGCAGGTTTCCTCGTTACCTCTGAATATCCTCAATGGCTAGCCAACATAGTGCCTGTCTCCAAGAAAGACGGAAAGGTCAGAATGTGTGTTGACTACCGGGACTTAAACAAAGCTAGTCCAAAAGATGATTTTCCACTACCGCATATCGACATGCTAGTGGATAGCACTGCAAAGTTCAACGTCTTTTCCTTCATGGATGGTTTCTCTGGCTATAATCAGATCAGAATGGCTCCCGAAGACATGGAGAAGACATCCTTCATCACGCCATGGGGCACATTTTGCTACAAAGTAATGCCATTTGGATTAAAGAATGCCGGCGCAACTTACCAAAGGGCGATGACTACTCTCTTTCATGACATGATGCACAAAGAGATTGAGGTCTATGTAGACGACATGATAGCAAAGTCTGACACCGAAGAAGAGCATATAGAATATCTCTTGAAATTGTTTCAGCGATTAAGGAAATTTCAGCTCCGCCTGAATCCTAACAAATGCACCTTTGGGGTAAGATCCGGAAAACTCCTAGGTTTCATCGTCAGTCAGAGAGGTATTGAAGTTGACCCTGACAAAGTCAAGGCTATTCAGGAAATGCCTACGCCACGTACAGAAAAACAAGTAAGAGGATTTCTCGGACGGTTGAATTACATCTCTAGATTTATCTCTCAAATGACTGCTACTTGTGGACCAATATTCAAGCTTCTCCGCAAAAATCAAGAGGTTGTGTGGACAGAAGATTGCCAAAAAGCGTTTGACAGTATCAAGGAATACCTGTCTGTCAGAACCACCAATACTGATTCCTCCAATTGAAGGAAGACCATTAATCATGTACCTTACTGTGCTGGAAAATTCCATGGGCTGCGTACTTGGACAGCAAGATGAAACCGGTAAGAAAGAGCATGTCATCTACTACTTGAGTAAAAAGTTCACAGATTGTGAGACTCGTTACTCCATGCTCGAAAAAACATGTTGTGCTTTGGTGTGGGCTTCGAAACGTCTCCGCCAGTACATGATCAATCATACAACTTGGTTAATCTCCAAAATGGATCCAATCAAGTACGTCTTTGAAAAACCTGCCTTAACAGGAAGAATTGCTCGATGGTAGATGCTATTATCTGAATACGACATCCAGTACCGTGCCCAAAAAGCGGTCAAAGGAAGCATTCTTGCCGATCACTTGGCTTATCAACCGCTCAACGAATACCAATCTCTCAAGTTTGACTTCCCGGACGAGGATGTTATGTACTTAAAGATGAAAGATTGTGATGAACCATTACTTGAAGAAGGTCCTGATCCAGAATCTAGATGGCGCTTAATCTTTGATGGAGCAGTTAACGTTTTTGGCAATGGAATTGGGGCAGTCATCATTACTCCCGAGGGTTCTCATATCCCGTTTTCCGCCAGATTGCTATTTGATTGCACCAACAACATCGCAAAATATGAAGCTTGTATCATGGGTATCGAAGAAGCCATCGACTTGAGGATCAAGATCCTTGACATATATGGAGATTCAGCCCTTGTGATCAATCAAATCAAAGACAAGTATGAAACCCATCATCTTGGTTTGATTCCTTACAGAGATTATGCAAGACGTTTGTTGACTTTCTTCAACAAAGTTGAACTGCATCATATCCCTCGAGATCAGAATCGAATGGCAGACGCCTTGGCTACTCTATCTTCCATGTTCAAAGTCAACGATTGGAATGATATGCCTAAGATTTGTATCAGACGCCTTGAAAGACCTGCGTATGTATTTACAACTGAAGCAGTCTTCGATGATAAATCGTGGTTGCACGACATCAAACGTTTTCTTCAAACTCAGGAGTACCCATTCGGGGCATCATACAAAGATAAGAAAACTCTAAGGAGGCTTTCTAGAAATTTCTTCCTGAATGAAGATGTGCTATACAAAAGAAACTTCGATATGGTCCTGCTCAGATGCATCGACAGACATGAAGCAGATACGATAATTCACGAAGTACATGAAGGGTCCTTTGGAACCCATTCAAATGGGCATGCAATGTCCAGAAAAATCTTGAGAGCAGGATACTATTGGATAACAATGGAATCTTGATTGCTGTAAACACGTCAAAAGATGTCACAAGTGCCAGATCTACGCAGATAAGATCCATGTGCCACCGACTCTACTCAACGTTCTCTCTTCTCCGTGGCCTTTCTCCATGTGGGGCATTGACATGATTGGGATGATTGAACCAAAAGCGTCTAACGGACATCACTTCATTCTAGTGGCTATTGATTACTTCACCAAATGGGTTGAAGCAGCATCTTACGCCAATGGTACAAGACAAGTGGTTGTGAGGTTCATCAAGAACAACCTCATTTGCCGATATGGAGTTCCAAGTAAGATCATTACAGACAATGGATCGAACTTGAACAACAAAATGATGAAAGAACTGTGTGAGGAATTCAAGATTGAGCATCATAACTCATCTCCTTACCGACCAAAGATGAACGGCGCCGTTGAAGCTGCCAACAAGAACATCAAAAAGATCGTCCAGAAGATGGTCATCACTTACAAAGACTGGCATGAAATGCTGCCATTTGCTCTGCATGGGTATCGTACTTCAGTACGCACTTCAACAGGGGCAACTCCTTTTTCTTTAGTATACGACATGGAAGTGGTGCTCCCCGTAGAAGTTGAGATTCCGTCAATGAGAGTTATCATGGAAACTAAGTTATCTGAGGCCGAATGGTGTCAAAGCAGATACAATCAACTGAACTTAATCGAAGAAAAGCGTCTGACCGCTCTGTGTCATGGACAATTATATCAAAGAAGGATGAAGAAAGCCTTCGACAAAAAGGTCCGACCTCGTAAATTCCGAGAAGGCGACCTCGTGCTTAAAAAGATTCTGTCTTTTCAACCAGATTCTAGGGGCAAGTGGACTCCTAATTACGAGGGCCCATACATCGTCAAAAGAAGCTTTTCTGGCGGTGCTATGACTCTCACAACCATGGACGGTGATGAACTCCCACATCCTGTAAATGCTGATGCAGTCAAGAAATACTTTGTCTAAAAAAAACACAAAAGAACATCTCGGTAAGTCGAAAACCCTAAAAGGGCGGCTTAGGCAAAAATGAGCGTCTCGGTGGACTGAAAACCTGAAAGGGCGGTCCAGGGCAAAAATTAGAGACAATAAACAGAAATTATCCTGATAGATTGAAAACCTGAAAGGGCAATCTATGCAAAAATTAAGGATACAAAAAATGACAAAGTAGCTGCATTAATCCGTACTTCGTCAATCTGAAGAATCTTCCATTGACGGATCTTCGATCAAGTCTTCTGAAGCAACAAGCACAGTTGGAATTCAAAGTTGTTAGGGATAATAGTGGTTATTGCTTTCAATGTAGCCTTTTCCCAATAAATTATCATTTCCAACTCTTGTAAATAGTTCATGGAATCACGCCTTTGGCTGATCACCATTCTATCAATAAATTTGAGCCTTGTGCCCTTTTGTTTGCAATTCCTGATTTATTCTGTTTTGCAAAATAACGCTTTTTATTGTGAAAATCACTTTTGAAACTAAAAAAAAAAGAGGTTTTAAATGAATTTTTACTTCAAAATTTTGAAATAAGAGCGAAATGTTCCTTTGAACTACGAACACAGAAAGAACTTCAACAGTTTTCTCCACGAGTGTTTCGACCTCTGAAAGTTAGAACAGCTGCTAAAGAATTCTTCTTCTCCTCAGCAGGGATCTTCAAAGAACGGTATTCTTATCCAGAAGGAATCACCAACAAGGTTGCCAATGAAATACCTTTTTCAAAAAAGTGTAAAGCATGCAACTCAGATTCATCATCAATAAACATCTACGCGATAGCTGCAGATTTTGCTGAGTAGTAATTGTTTGAACTGTGACATGGTCCTTTTCCCAAATACCTCGTTTGTTGTCTTATCCAAGTAATCGTCAGCATGCATATGACATTCATGACGTTCATCATTCATACATAATAGCATCATTAATGCATTCCTGCATTTCTCAAAATGTTTGCGTCAACATCACTGGTTTAGGTTGTATTTACTCCTATGGGTACGTCATCTCTCCAGTAGATTATCCCCAAGCAGAAAATACATTTTTCTCTCCTATTCCCCAGTTGAGATCATTCCTCATTAAGGAACAAAGTCTCTTGATTGATCGTTTCTTTCCAGTTCATCCCTGGACAGAACCTCGTCTCTAAGACAACTCAGGTCTAGATTTCACAAAAAAATCTACCTGCAAACAATAAGCAATAGCCTCGTCTTCCGAGCTGCTTATTTCCTCTTCATCTTGAAACTTATCATAAAACGATTGATCTTCTCAGCAAGATCAAATCATGAAAGTTCAAGAAATTTCCACGGTTGTCCCTCTGTCTAAAAGAAAACCTGTATCTTCTCAATCAAAATGCCCGCATCTTCTCAAGAGAAAGATCCCCGACAAGATTGTAGCTGTGAAAATAGAAACTCATTTGAGAACTGTTTCCATCATTGACTGTTATTCACAAAGCTGAATACTCAGTAAATTTCTCAAGAATTACCTTGTTATAGTTATCACTTCGCTGATAATTGGTAATTTCTTCAGAACTCATCACCATAAACTATCACAAGGCTGATAATTGGTAATATCATTTTCATTTACCTTAAACATTGTCACAAGGCTGACAGAAGGTAATCTCCTAGCGAAACAGATATTCACATGCATTGTGAATCTATTTTCCCCGTGAAACAAATTATTTGTTTCCCAACAAACAGGATTCTCTTTTCTTATACAGATTGAGTCATCCTTACAATCTTTCCCCGTCATATCAATCTTTGATATCTTTTGGGTAATCTTTCTGCAATCATTTTGCATCCCGTATCTTTTGGTATCTTAGGTCCAAAATTTGCGTATTCTGATATTTAAGTCTCTTCACACCTATCGAGACGAAGATCATCATCTTCGTATCTCAGGTTAAAGAAACTTAAATAGGGGCATCTGTCATACCCCAATTTTTGACCTAATATACCACCTTACATTTGCATCACTGCATCACTAACAGTTCAGAACAGGATTAATCGGGTGTAGCTTCTACAGGTCAAAATTACGGTTTCACAAATTTTTCATCTGATTCAAGAGGTAATCAATTAGGGTTTAAGTTCTCACTCACCTAAATTGATATATCTTAATCAACCATTAACCTCTGATCTTCAGATATCCAATTTTTCCTCATGATCTATCAAGGATCGACCAATTAGGGTTTCCATCGAGGATAAGCAATCACTGATTTTCTGATCAATGAATGACTTTTTTGATTGGAGTTTGATCTTCATATCTTCAATACAACATGTTGACCTAATTTCTGGATTCAAAACATCACAGAAGTTCACAAACTTCATCAGTCAATTTCTAGATCATCTGATGAAATTTCATCTGCACTGAAAAGTCAAACTTTGACTTTTGGTCAATTTTTTCAAGATAAAACTTTTTCCATCATCAAAATACTTCAAATGATCCATCATGATCATAAAAAATCAAGAAATTTGGAAAAGTCAACAAAAAGTCAAAATTTTCAACACTTGGAAAATTTTTCAAGTGTTAAAATTTCACATTTTTTCCAAACTTCATGGCATTTTTTCATATAGTTCCATTTGGAATTAGGAAAAACTCAAAACATGAAAGTTGTAGCCCTTGAAACAAGATTTCCAAAATGTCCAAGAACTTGAAAATCCATGGTGTCTAGCTATACTTTTGATTTTGAAACATAGAGTGCAAAAAACCATGATTTTCAAGTACAAGCTTCAAAGTTACAATGCATTTTTTGATTTTTCTTTCTAGAACACTTGCCACCTAGACAATGTGGATTAGAACTGATAAAAATCAGTTGATAAAGTAATTATGATGAGATAATATCAAGGTGAAAACTTAACCATGGTTAAAAGGAAGCTTCCTTTTGCATTTATTGCAAAAATGACTTTCTTGCCCTCTAAGGCAAGG
The DNA here is from genome assembly GCA_021764765.1 of Vicia sativa. Lineage (NCBI taxonomy): Eukaryota > Viridiplantae > Streptophyta > Magnoliopsida > Fabales > Fabaceae > Vicia > Vicia sativa. The sequence continues at coordinate 212,125,187 of CM038796.1, forward strand.
TGTCCAAAATCCAAGCCTATCTCTTTTGCTTACTAATCAGAATTCTTGACCTATAAATAGAGGTCACATTTTCCATTTGAAACTACACCAAAGCTATGCCAAAACAAGCTTTCTCATTTCTTTCTTAAAATTCAAGTAACATAGTTATAATTGAGAATCTTTGCATTTTTCAAAACTTGTGAAAAACTATGAAAGATTTGGTGTCTAACATGTCTTAAACATCATATGTAATTGGTTTGTAACTTAAAATCAACACAAGAAACACTAAAAATCAGAATTGCATTTCATGTTTCTAAACTTGCCAAAACTGCCTTAACATTCGAATTTGATCCTTGGCTCGAGCAAGTTGTGATTTTTTGACTCAAACATCATCAACATACTCCATATGGATGATCGGACCATTAACTTCAACTGTAACACCTCTAACATCAATTCAAGTTTCACTTTGAAGCTTATGCAGGTGGACTTGGTTGGAATGATCCAGGCAAATTCATGAGGAGCAGACCAACCTCACATGATCCTTGAAGTCCGTTGGTGCTATAGGAATCATCAAAACAGTTCTGGAAACACTCCATTAACGATTTCGATCTCGACTTCAAGAGGTAAGAACACGAACTTCAAACTCCTTGATTCCTTGCTTCCAGTTCAAAAACTCTTGGCGTTTGTTTGCACCATCAACGATCAATAGCCCTCGATCAATTGCTCAATTCATTCACCAACACGATTTCAATTAGAATTTTTCGAACTAGGGTTCTTCGTGTTCGTGCAAAATTTAATCATGTTAAGCTGAAATAAATGAAATTAAACAACATCATCATGTTCACGGGTTGAAAACGATTAAGTTTGATGTTTACATCATTCAATTTCATCAAGAAATAAGGATTTTACGATTGATTGAAGATTGGAGAGGATGAAGAACACCGCGCGCGTTTTTTTTCAAATTCAAATATCCAGTTTATAATATTATAACATGGTTTGACATAAATACATGGATGTATTGCCGCCCCAGCGGTTGCCAGCTCACTCTTAAGTCATTCTTGCCACGCCTTGCCCAATGGTCCCGGGTTCGAGTAGCCTTGGGACCATTTTTGCCAAACTTTGTCATTTTTTTTTTCATATTTTTTGCAAACTTTGACTCTTTCAAAACCCAATCAAAACTCCTCATTTTGAGGTGATTTTTTGTACACATGTCAATTAACATATCTATTTTATGATAGTGTCAAAAAAAATTCAGAAAAACTTTCATCCGATTATATTTTTATCGAGCCGAAAATGATACTTTTGAGTACTTTTTTAAAGCACCTTCAAAGGCGTTTTTTTTAAAACTTTTGAAGCCCGATTCTTTTTCAAACTTATTGTAAGTATATTTTACTTTTCAAAAACACTTTCAAATATCTTTTCAAAACTTTTCATCAAACTTACATCTTTTTCCATGATCGACCCGATTTGAACGATAAAACCGAACTCGTTTTTCCTCGAATTTCTCAACCGATCATGGGCCTCCCTCACGGTGTAAGTCCCAAAATTCTTTTTATGTACATAAATATTTCCTTGTACATATCAAATTCTTTTGTGTACACATCTATTTTACTTGTACATAATACGAATATCTTTGTAAATACTCAAAGTACAGACAAACTTCGTCCGTTTGTTTTCAATTCGCTTGTATCTATACTGAATACCATTGGTATTAAAAGGAGCATTATTCCCGGTGAAACTGCTTTTAAACCAATGGGCCACCCTTGCGGTGTAAGTCCCAACCCTCTTATGTACATCCACACTTCCTTGTACATAAGTACTCGTTCGTGTACATATTTACTTCCTTGTACACAAATCAAACTTGTAAATAATCAAGTTACGCTCGTTTTAAACGTCCGTTTTCCACACACTTGTTTATATTTCCTTCATAAACTCTTGTAAATAAACTTTACACACATTGTTTATATTTCCTTCATAAACTCCTGTGAATAACTTCATATACTTGTTCATAACTGTCTAGTTATAACATAACAACTAGTCTAACCGCTAGGCTCCCCATAGAGTTTAGCCTCCGCTTAGGCTTCGTATAAGATAAACTCATTCATCTGAGTTTAGCCTCCTCTTAGGCTTCATATAAGAAAACTCATTTACTGAGTTTAGCCTCCGCTTAGGCTTCATATAAGGCAACACTCCCCTGCTGAGTCAGCCTCCTCTTGGGCTTCGTTCAAAAGAACTCCTCGTTGAGTTTAGCCTTCTCTTGGGCATCAAACAAGAAAGAGACCAGGAAATCTCTTAACAGCCTCCTATTGGGCTTCCAATACAAAGAATCACCCGCGCTAGGATAGAACCCACAGAGTATAATTTCCCGGTGAAATTGCTCTTAATCCTAAGAGGATGGTTTCCCGGTGAAACCCCTTTTAAAGCCAAAGCCAGCCATACCCTATAGCTTCCTCTTGAGCTTCATACAAGGACCCTCGATGACCCTCGGAATGCCTCCTCTTGGGCTTACAATACAAGGACCCACGGGCTTCTTAAAAGCATCTCCTTAATCCAATCAATTTCTCCTTGAGATTTAGACGTTCATCATCTCTATGGAAGAAGTATCTTATCTATCCCATCACATACAATCAATTTTCAAATTCTTTTCAAACAAAAAACATCTTCTAATCTGTAAGTGGTAACGCTTGTACACTCAAGCAAAACACCCAATGCTTACAATTAAAAGATTCAATCATTTTTCAAACATCTTTCTAAAACTCGTAAGTGGTAACGCTTGTACACTCAAGCAAAACACTTATAACTTACGACGAAAGATTTTAATCAATCAAACCCTTCAAAATGTATGTGATGAAATAGATTAGATACATTTTTTCATTAAGATGACATTTGTCTTTGTCTCTTAATAACATCCCGTTGCTTCCACTAGCATAAGTGGGAACTACGATTGCTCTGACTTTCTCAACATCCCTTTGAGAATACGTAGGTGTCGCACCCCAAAATTTACCCTCCGTATCATATTTTCTTGGAATATCCCATCATGCTTAAAACCAGAATTAATTCAAACTTTGGTTCAAGATACATTCGAATATCGCACGACGAAAAAATCAAGTTCATTCGAAGCTTTGTGAAGTTGAAGAAACTTAGTTTGTGTTAATCTGAATTTACCAAATGCAAAAGTGGTTCAAGAGATTCAAGGCGAATAATTTGCTTGGTACTCAAAGTTTGGTGACTCGAGTGAATAATGCTAAGATCTGCTGAAATTCTTAATTTTTGGGATACGTCATTATTACCGTTTCAAGTACCTCATTTTGGATTTTTTTTTTTTTTTTTTTTTTTTTTATCGAAATTCATTCAAGGTTCAAGATTGATTCAAGTGACTCGAAATGAGTAATTTGTCAAGATTCATGGTTTTGAGTTTTTGTGGAATTCATGATCTTTGGTTTCAATCACTCCATTTTCCGGTTGTCTTTCAAGTTGTTTGAAGATTTTAGGATCTGTGCAATATTTGAATTTTAGGCCATTTTGTACAATCAAGTTCTATATCAATTACGGAACGCAAGGAATGTAATCGATACAAGTCCATTCAAACCAATTCCAAACGATAGTGATGTTATTGCAAGCATAGAAGAGTTATGTTACACAATTCAAGTGCAAAGGAAAAGTTTCGAATCAATTCAATGTGGCGAGCTGTGTAAAGTAAGACATTTTCACGTGTCATTTCAAATTCTATTCAAATTTCCAAAGAACGATTCAAGATTGTTACCAGCAATAACAGAATTACTCGATATCTCTTCAAACTCAAATGTTTACATTAATATCAATTCCAAACTACAAGATTTGTTACAAATTCATAGTGTTTCAAGTCCTAAAACTATTATCAACATTTGCAATTTGGATCTCGAATTTCATTCATTCAAATTTTGTGTTATGAAGATTACAAAAAAAGGAATTGTTACAAGTTAATACAAGGAGTTTACGAGATTCTTAAATCCTAAAACTATTCTAAAGTCCTTGTGGCCGAACTTTCAATCTCCATAGCCGTGTCCTCCTTGCCTTCTACATCTTCGAGATCTCTTCCAAGTCTTTTTGTTGCATCTTCATGCTATTGCCCCGATCCTTCTTCTCCTTGTCTTGTCATCCTCATCATCATTACATGAAAATCAAACAAAAAGCACAAGTTAGAAGTTACAAAATATAATTGAAACGAAAAGCAAACGCGAGAAATTATCAGAAGATCGTTTCTGTTTGTCAAAGCCTCATCATTAGGCGGTTAGGCGGGAATCAGGTTTTATTATTTAAGCCTCAGAATCTTAAAAAGATTAATCATCGGCGTTTGATTTGTTTACAAATCACGGGTTAAACCCGGTTCACAAACAAACGCGACGGGCTGCAAGAAAGAAAAGAAGCAACGATTATAAAATTAGCAAACAGCGAGACAACTAATTCGATTCCAATAAGGGACAATTGAGAAAGAGGCGTGATTCAAATCTAATTACGGCAGCGAGTATTACAACGACGAGAATCGGGCAGCATCATGTAATCATAACAATTTAATATCGGATACCAAGCACGTTTTCGGGCGCAAGTATTGTACAGTTCACGTTTAATATCTAAGGCAGGGGCAATTGAGAAAGTAAGAAGAAAAAGAGCAACATTGAGCCAACAACCAGCAAGTACATCGAGGCCAGCATACATAGGCGAGCGAAAGAAGATGAGCCACAAAGTCAATAAAGTAACAAGTATAACAAGCCGATATACCAAAGTTGACAATCATCATCACAAGACATTGAGCCCAACAAAATAAGCCAAAAGGTCAACATTCGAGAGAGAAAATGGTTATGAAAGCGGAAAAAGCCACAAAGTCGAGAGCGAAACTCGAAGTTTCATCATATGATGGATAAAGGCAGAGACGAGCTAAGAAGTGCATATCATTCGGGATATAGGAGAACTACAAAAAGGAGAGGAGGAGGAGGTCATTTTCGAAAACAAAAGAGAAAAGGAAGTTTTGTTTCAAACCCAGAAAAAAACAAGGATAGCATCTATTCTTATCACCCAAAAACCAACCCTTTCCCAAAATCAGAGCATTAGTATCTGTTCTAAAAAGAGAAAGCAAAAGAAAAGAGGGTGGTATCTGTTATACTGAACACAGTTCAAAACCGAAAAATGCCAAGCAACATCAACACAGAAAACGTAAGCAAACAAAAACATAGCATCATCATCTTCCTAACCTAACCACCTTCAGAGCTAACAGTTTTCTCAGAAATCTAGTTCTGACATACGAGAAAGAAGAAGAAGGAAGGTAATCAGAACGAACTCACCCAGGTGCGTTTGAATCCACCATCACTGACACGTCTCCAAGGCCATCGCCGGAATCTCGTCAAGGCTAGGGTTCCTTTGTCCCTTTCCATTCAATCTGTCAACAATCAGAAAAACACAGATCAAAACAAGAATCAAATAACATGCAATACGATCGGTGAAGAAGAGATGATCGCGGTGAAAGCGAGAGAAGCGGAATCGCGAATCGCCGCGAGTGAGAGAGGGAGGCGATCGAGGCGGTGAGGCCGCGATGAGGGTTTGTGGTAGCGAGAGAGCGATAGAGAAGAAAAAAAACCCGAAGGTGAGAGAGAAAACGCGTGAGAGGAGAGAAGACAGAGTAGTATAATGTTTTTCTTCAATTTTCTTTTTCTTTTTCTTTTCAAAAATAATAAAAAAAAACATTTTAATCTATTTGTTTTTTCTAAATCAAAAATATACAAAACATTTTTTATTTCTTTTTATTATATGTTAAATCTGGTGGTGACAAGTGTCACCACCTTGTATTTTTAATAAAAACCCTTTTTTATTATTATTATTAGTAAATTTGGTTTGGAAAAGTAAATATTAAATAATATGCATGTGGTGCGATTTTGGCTTTTTTTTTGGAACAATCGGTTTATCTTGAGGTGGAAGTATTGCACCCGTTTCGCCACGTAGGGATATCTTTTGACCAATCGAAGATCAGATGGTTTTCTTCGCACCGCTCAAATCCGCGTCACCCAGGCTATTTCTAAACTTATCTTGTCAATTAATTATTTTATCGTAAATAATATTTTTGTTGCGATGTACTAAATAATTATTTGATCTGATAGTTTTTATTTGATGATTTATCGATTAAACTATTAGCGATTTTTCATCAAGCGAAAAGATCATCTCTAATAATTATTTAAATTTCCGATTGTATTGTATGGTATTTTTACATTTATTTATTCATTCAGCAATTATTCACCATTGTACCTTTGTGCACTACGAAATTAAAATCAATTCGATTTCATCTTGATTGGCTCATATGCCGATTTCTTAAAGGTCTCATGGTTGGGGATGGGCATGGCCATCCTCACGAGATGGTTAAAGCCCTTGTTGCTTTAACCGATCATAACCCGAAAACAATATTGGTCTATACCAATTTTCCATGCACCAGGGTCTCATGGTTGGGAATAGGAGCACCTATCCTCACGAGGTTAATTGAGTCCACATACTTGATTAACCATAACCCTTCCATTTCATCTCGACGCGTGTCGAATACCTTAAATAAATTTCAAACCTCGATCCAACGTCGAGTGCATTTTCAAAATTCTTTTATAAAGAAAATTCAAGTGTTTAAGCCGTTGGATGCTAGACCAATTGTTTAAACACTTGTAAAAAATGAACCTCGAGTCTTTAAGTCGTTGGATGCTAGCCCAATTGTTTAAAGATTCTTAATAATGTGAACTTTTGGTTTCACTTCATTCTTGTTTTTAATATTTGAATCGTAGGAAGCTATTCCTATTGTTGGCATTTTCCACCCATCAATTAACACTTACACAAAATCGTAGGATGCTAGTCCTATTGTTTCTCCTCCATTTCGCAAACCCGTATCAACTTCAAAACACTTTCATAATTAACACAAACCTCGATCCAATGTCGGTGCATTTTCAAAATCTTTCACAATAAAAATCCAAGTATTTAAGTCGTTGGTTGCTAGGCCAGTTGTTTGAATACTTGTGCAAAATGAACTTCTAATCTTTAAAGCGTTGGATGCTAGTCCAGTTGTTTAAAGGCTCTTAACAACGTGAACTCCGTTTCATTTCACTCTTTCATAAAGAAAAACTTTTTGGATGATAGACGACTCGTTGAGCATTGAGCTCATCTTGTTTCTAGTATTTGAATCGTAGGATGCTAGCCCTGTTGTTCGGTACTTTTTCATCCACATAAAAAACAATTCAACTCACTCAAACTCTTTTGTCGCTCATATGCGATCATAAAAAACTCTTTTCCGATAAAGAGTGTGTAATAGTCGTTTCAAATACGAACGAGGACTTAAGCTTTTCAAACAAACAAAACAAGTCCTAGTTCAAAGTATTTGAAATGTTTAAATCTACGATTTTCTTATAAAATCAATACAACAAATTTAAAACCTTTTAAGAGGAACTACGAGTTTTGACTTTCCCATTGCGAGGAATATGTAGGCCGCGGTTACGAAACCGTGTCAAACTCAAAATAATAATAAACAAATTACATTTTCTTTCATCCATAACTTAGTAAGCACACACACAAAGCGTAGAATTAAATGGGTCCCATCAGTCTGATGGATGTAAAGTGCTAATACCTTCCCTTACATAAGACTCCGATTCCACTTTTTGGTCACGTGAACCGCCTTATCCGCTTGTTTGGGGTTTTATCTATATTTCCGTTCTTTTTAGAACGAATAAAATTAGGTGGCGATTTCTTTGTTTTCGAGAATTTAAAGATTTTTGAAAATCGAGTTGCTTGATTAGCGACTTCATTGAGGACAAATTTTAAGCGAGTTAACCTAATTTAATTCTTCGCTTGTGTGTTTACTATTCATTGCCTATTATTTCTTTATACTATCCTGTGATGTATTTTGATATTGGGGCATTTGTTTGGTTATGATTCATAGATAAGCCCAGTACCCAGGCTTCTAGGAAACATAAGTTTAGAGTGGTTGAGTAGCTTAGGTCCATTGGACATCCGTGTTCTTTGGATCGACGTGAAGACCACAACTTAGAGTTGGTCTTTTTAAGGGAGTTATTGCACCGTACAATAGTGCGGGATGATAATTCTTGGACAAAAGACCTATAACTCTAAGTATTAGGATGTCCAAAACTGAGACCGACCGCTCAAAGGATTTTGAGTATCCCTTTAAGAGCCGTTTCTTGGAGTATACTTTTGAAAATACTATCGTCATGACGATTATATTTTTTAAATAAAAAAAAGGGGATCTGAGACTCCAAGAAGCATTTAGCATAAAAACCATTAGAACCAACCTTGTTTGGGGAATTGTGGGTAGGCGTCGAAACCATGTCCGACCGTCCTCTTAAACCCTTGTCTGTTTAACTTTACATGTGTTTTTGCGCATAACATCAATATGTATCGCATCACATCGCATTCTTACATGCATTGTCACATTGCATTCTTACATGCATCACCATCATATGGCATTCTTATATGCATTACCATTATATCGCATTCGTACATGTGTTACTACTATATTACATCGCATTCTTACATGCGTTGCCATTCTTATGCATTTGCATTCATCAACATGCATGCATTTGCTCCTCCACTACAAAAAGCTCATGTCACCTTTTGTTCCTGGCCAGTTAGCTGATTTCCTGCACTCATGGCAAGTCTGATAGACCAATTGGAACATAATCAAGTTGTGATGAGAGAAGACCTAGAAGGTGTGAAAGACAAGGTGGATCAAATGTTGGAAGCCATGCTAACTTCTTTGGAGGACAATGTCCAAGATGCTACTACAGACTCCACGTCAGGATTTACTGTTAGGTATAATCCAATGTATGATACTCCTCTGCATGTGGATGATCCTATTCAACCTCAATTGGTGCTCAATGTTCAATCTAACGCAATCCCTGCGGTCCAAAGGCAATCAACTGTTCAAGAAGGTTGTATCCCACATCTCCAAGCTGCTAAGAAGCCTAGGTTTGACAACTACGTGCAAAATCCTCAAGGAACGAATTCAATGGTCAACACCAGTGCTCCTCAAGATACTGAAGCCAGACGAATGTGTCTTGATCTGAAGGAACAATTGAGGGTTTTGAATGGAAACGATACTATTGGTCTAGATGCTGCTGACCTTTGCTTAGTGTCAGACATCGTGATTCCACCAAAGTTTAAAATGCCAAACTTCGAGAAGTACAAAGGCGTTAGTTGTCCAGAGACTCATTTGAAGATGTTTGTTCGCAAGATGTCTGCATATGCTCATGATGAAAAGTTTCTCATCCATTGTTTTCAAGACAGTCTTAGTGGGGCATCTCTGGATTGGTATATGCAATTGGAGAAAAAGGATGTTCATAATTGGAAAGACTTATCTTCCTCATTCCTGAAACAATACGAGTTCAACCTTTCCTTGGCTACAACTCGTATCCAATTACAAAACCTTTCTCTGAATATTAACGAGTCGTTCAAGGAGTATGCTCAAAGATGGAGAGAGTTGGCTGCTCGAGTTAAACCACCAATGCTTGATATGGAGTTGGTTGACTTGTTTTTGAATACCTTACCTAATTCATACTTCAAAAGAATGATAGGTTGTACATCTTCAAGTTTCTCCGACTTGGTGATGGTGGGGGAACGCATTGAGAACGGTCTCAAAAGGGGAAAAATCCAAGATGCCTCGAGTAGCCAAGCTGATGAGGAAGAATTCTTCAGAGGTTCTCAAATGGAAGAGGAGGATTATGAAACTAATGCAATTTGGGAAGCTCCGCAAGCTCCACCTCCTGTACCTTATAGTCAACCTCCGTATATGGCAGCTGTTCAGTATCAGCACCCGATGCTTCTCGGTCCACAGTACCAGCAACCATGGGGCGCTCCTCATGCAAGGAAACAAGCTCAAGGCCGTGGATATCAAAGTCAACATCAGAATCCGCGCAAACCTCGAAGTAATTTGGAAAGAAGGAATGCTCCTCTTGATCCAATTCCAGTGACCTACAGTCAACTTTTGCCATATCTGGTTCAAAGCTCGTTGGTGGTTCCCAAGTTCATTAAGCCACCGAAATCATTCCCGCCCCGATATGATCATAATGCGCGATGTGGATACCATGCTGGTACAGTAGGCCACTCAACAGAGGATTGCAATCCTTACAAAGCCAAAGTTCAACAGTTGATCGACCAGAAGTACTTGACTATTCAAGGAGGGATTCTGTTTGTGAATGGCAACCCCGTACTCAAGTGAATGCCAAGACTACTGAAATTCATCTGAATCAACAAGTCAAGACGGAGCCCAGGCCTCCTCAACAACGACAATCGTTTATTTCTTTACTGCATTTTCATGTGTATCTTGTTTAACTGTTTAAACTTTGTTTGCATGTAGAAACTTGTTTGTTTTTATCTTAATGCAATGAATATGTTTGTCTTGAAGTAATCCATTCGTTGTCACTCAATCCATTCGTTATCACTCTTTAAATGATTTGCGAGCATTTTGATACCAACGTTACCAATCCTTTCGCCTAGGCAAAGATTGGAGGGAGGATGACGATAATTGAAAACGCAGTCTCTAGTCATGTGCTTTTGAGTAAAACCTTGCTAATGATGTGCCTTGTTTCAAATCCCCAAACACGGAGTTATAAGGAGATAAACCATCGTTACCCCTTGAGCCTTGAAGTAGGAGTTTCCTTCTCGAAAAAACCCTCATCATTTTTACCACATGGCGGGTAGTGTTAACTATTCGATCGGCGTTGAACTCACCAAGAGAGTGTGCATTTAAGGATACAACAATGGCTATCCTTCAAAAAGTTGAGAAAGGTCAAAACCACAGCATTCGACCTCCATCTATCAATAGTGTGCATCAAAGGAGAATGATACCATGTTGGGTATCTCTCGCACATCAGAAAGGTCAACAGATGACGACACCGTAACGGTTATCCCTCATCTACCTAAGGATTCAGGCAGTCACCATCACTTCTAACAAATCAAAGGTTGTGCATGGATCCACGACTTGTTCAAAAAAAAAAGACGAATAGGAAAAGACAAAAGCCCGCTAAGTCGGAACTTAGTAATAAGTCGCTTAGGCAAAAGTCAGGTAAGATCCCGAAATGCAAAGGATTCTCAGCAAAGAACAGGTTGTGTGGTCAAACACAAAAAAAACAAGGTGGGTGTCTGTCGTGTCCAAGAAACCTCGTATCGGTTCCTCAACCATCATAACTCCTCTCGAGAGATGAGTGCTCGTATCAGGATAGTTGAACTTAGGACTGAAGGACATCATGGAGAATGGGCGGGCACCAAATATTTTGAGCCTAAAAATCCTTCTTCTAAAAAACCCGTGAACCAGACCACGTTACAACCCTCAAAAGTCCTAATTGAAGCATGGGTTAATTCAAGAGCATAGAACAAAGAGATCGCGTTTACCTGACTCCTACAGGTGTGCTAAGTATCTGTGTTGGTATCATATGCTCGTCTTATCTTTCAAAAAAGAAAATTTTCAGTGTTGCACTCCAAAAGTGTTTCACTCACGCAAAAAGTAATGTTTTTCATACAAAACTTCAAGACGCATAAATGTTGCATTAATTGTCTCAACAAACATTTTTCTACATGTAAAACAATTGTTTGACATTAAGGAAGTTCTCATAATGAACATCAGTGAAGAGTCCAACCTTGTCTAAAAAAAAAAAGAGACTGGATCATCTCTTCGTATCAAAGGGCAGGACGTCTAAGGACTCCTTTGAGCATATCACAAGTTGTCTTCTCAAGATTCTGTTAATTTGGGGGCAATCAAATCGAAATTCAGCTCCTCGAATTTATGCCAATCTAGGGGCAGGTCCTTAAAGAGCAATTAGCAGTTGATTTGGTCTTTCTCAAAGAGTAGTTAGCCTGGGACAACTGTCATTCCATGTTTCAGTCAACTTGAAGCAATCACTTCGAGACATGGGAATCCCTCTAAGGCTGTTTACATTGGGACACTGCAGAACTAATCATTTAGTTCAAATCGATCTGAGACATTTACTTCGACGCGTGGAAGCCTTCAAGAGCTCTCATTCCATCAGGTCAGTCGCTCACTTGTTGATTGATCTGAAGCAATTACTTCGAGACATAGGAGTCTCTCTAAAGCTCATCCTGGGGCAAGTTTCCCCTATGTTTGCATAGCCAATTGTCCAAATAACAGTCAATCTGAAGAAGTCACCATGACATATTGAAATCTCTCCAAGGAGCACATTGGTTCATGCTATTTCTATAGCACAACAAAGTCAACCCTTCAAGATTCCGTCAATCTGGGGCAGTCACATCGAGATACGATAATATCTCTCAAAGGATTTGTTAATCAGGGGCATCCTGCATTGGAATACAGATTTTGGGGCAAGCCACGATGTCGATTCTTGTAATGTTCGGCATCCTCTCAAAGCAAATCTCTTCAGATAATCAGCGGGCAATGATTTCGTATCTGGACAACTTAGTTCGTATCTTCAAGCTGCTCAGAAATTCTTCTCTCAAGTGTCAACAACTGTTGTGTTCAATTTGAGTGGCGGGGAATCATGCTAACGACTTCCTTTTGATGGGAAATTTGTTTCAAGAATCTTTCTTGGTCTTAACCAGTTAAACAGTCAAAACATCTTCATGCATTGTCAATCATGCATCTCATCTCGTGCCATTAAAATCTGACCTTGTTTGGTACGTTTAACCGTTCCTCGGTGGTTAATCGTTTCACCGTTTCGTCAGTCGATTCACCGTTTCCGTCGGTAGTCGAATGTTTTCACAGTTTCCGCGGTGGTTAATCGTTTCACCGGTTTAAATGCGGTCGATTCACCGATTTCGTCGGTGGTCGAATCACTTCACCGATTTTAAATGCGGTGGTCAAAACTATTTCACCAGTTTCCGTCTGGTTGTTAAAATGTTTTCCCCAGTTTCCGTCTGGTGGTTTAACTTACAATCAGTTATCGTCTAACGATTTTTCCTTCAAGGTCAAATTTTATTTGGCACATGCATTCATTCATTCATGCATTCATATCATATACTACATAGCACATTCATTCACAAGCCTCAGCCAAGACTCGGGTTATTCCAAGATCGGCTAGTGATTCTTCTCAGCAGAATCAGTTTTGAAGACTATTTTGAATGACAAATTTAGCTCTTCTGATCACAAGTTTGAGGACTCGACCATAATCGGTCTACAACGATGACGATTCTCGAATTGAATCTATTCCAGAATGATTGGGTTTCCCCAAGCGAACTCTTGTATCAATGAAGCTTCTTGTTCGGGATTTCTCCAATGATTCTTCATAGAGTTCCTTTTAAAAGTATACCATTACAAGCAGAAGACTATTTCTCAAATGGAAACTTAGTTCTTCTCCCCAGTGCAAGAAGAACACTTGGGTGACAGGACAATCGACAATAATGTCAATTCTCCAATGAAGTCTCTTCCCCAGAGAATCGATTGATCATCCCCAGTGAACTCTTATGACAACAAGATCGTTCATTTGGACTCCCCAGTGATGTCTTCCTTCTCTCAACAGTCAGGAAATCATGCATCATTTGCATTAGAAAAAAATCATACTCATGCATATCATACTCATGCATTAGCTTCGGCTATCTGTTTTGCAGGTTTTTCAACTGAAATCGTAGATATCCTCGTGAGGATCAAATGGAAAGATTAGTTCTCAGACGACAAATTATCCTCTTCTCTCCAGCACAAGTTATATATTTGTATGGATCTTCACAATTGATGGCCTCCAGTCGAGATTCCTTCCCCAGCGAAACAGTTGTCTCTTTCAGATGGACTCTAACGTCAGCAAAATTATTCAACCAGGAATCCCCAGCGAATTTTCCACACGGTTTTCTTACGAAGTTTTCCCAGCGGATTTTATTTCTCTCCCCAAGAGAATCGCCTTCAAAAAGGATTACTACAACATTATTCTTGGTATTTTCAAAGACGTCTTTCAGACAAGAATCTTCTCAGCAAATGCTATTGGCGGTGACTTCCACAGTATACTCCTCTGAGTTGTTCTCAGAAAACTACATCCAACTTCTGGTGCGTTTATTTCCCCAGTAAGTTATCAACTACTCAACAAATAAATATCCACCCGGCGGGATGTTTATTCAAATCTCAAGACATTTTCTCCAGACTCAGACGTTGATCTCCATATCTACTTACTGCAACGCATTGTTCATACAATGTCAGCAAATTGAAGCTCATTACCCTAGAAGCTTTTCAGTCACAGGCACTGAATCTGATTCTTCTATCAACGGTAAAGCTATCTGCATACAAATTGAAGATCTTGTCAAATCAGAAGTTGTTCAACATGTCCATACGTGTTCAGTAAGATCTCTCATCAGCAGAAACGTCGGAAACAAGATTTACCGACTTCATAAACATCTATATCACGCCGGGGTGTCGGATATTGTTTTGTTTATCCCCAGAGAATTATATTCTTGGGTGCGCTACTGATTTCGTTCTGCTTGTAGCTCGGAAGTTACACGGTCAAAGACATTCAGCATGCCATGGCTCCTCGCACCTTCGTGCACCAACAATTCCGATATTGTTCTAAGCCATCTAATCAGAGAACTCTTTGTTAAGTTCTCAACCTTGTCAATCAGAGAACTCTTTGTTAAGTTCTCAGTCGTGTCGTTTTTCAATTTTGTTTAAGGTCTCCAGATAGTCCTTAGTTCAGAGAACTCTTTGTTAAGTTCTCAATCGTGTCAATCAGAGAACTCTTTGTTAAGTTCTCAATCATGTCATTTCAATTTTGTGTAAGGTCTCCAGGTAGTCCTTAATTCAGAGAACTCTTTGTTAAGTTCTCAGTCTTGTCAATTTTTCAATTTTGGTTTAAGGTCTCCAGGTAGTCCTTAGTTCAGAGAACTCTTTGTTAAGTTCTCAATCGTGCTGTTTTTCAATTTTGTTTAAGGTCTCCAGGCAGTCCTTAGTTCAGAGAACTCTTTGTTAAGTTCTCAGTCATGTCAAAATTTTTCAGTATATTGTTTCTCTGTCGCTTGAGAAGTTCGTTTCTCTTCTCATAGCATTTTCATTAAAAAATTGTTGTCAAAGTCATTTCGGTTACACAGTTATCCCCAGTGTTGTCGAAATCTCCTAGTTATTTCTCACCGTGTACTTTTGTGTTAAAGCATTCCGTTAATGCTTAGTAAGTTTTCTCTTTAAGTGTTTTTCTTGGCTCCGTAACCAAGATATGTTATCTGTTTTCTTTTGTGGCATTGGTTTCCCGCGTCGGGCAAATTTTCGAGGTTCTCTAGTATTCAATCCTCTTCCACCTTGTACGTTCGAAAGTTGTCAATCTTTCTCACTTACCAGGTCTAAGATGATTGAATAGGGGCAACTGTCGCACCCCAAAATTTACCCTCCGTATCATATTTTCTTGGAATATCCCATCATGCTTAAAACCAGAATTAATTCAAACTTTGGTTCAAGATACATTCGAATATCGCACGACGAAAAAATCAAGTTCATTCGAAGCTTTGTGAAGTTGAAGAAACTTAGTTTGTGTTAATCTGAATTTACCAAATGCAAAAGTGGTTCAAGAGATTCAAGGCGAATAATTTGCTTGGTACTCAAAGTTTGGTGACTCGAGTGAATAATGCTAAGATCTGCTGAAATTCTTAATTTTTGGGATACGTCATTATTACCGTTTCAAGTACCTCATTTGGATTTTTTTTTTTTTTTTTTTTTTTTTTATCGAAATTCATTCAAGGTTCAAGATTGATTCAAGTGACTCGAAATGAGTAATTTGTCAAGATTCATGGTTTTGAGTTTTTGTGGAATTCATGATCTTTGGTTTCAATCACTCCATTTTCCGGTTGTCTTTCAAGTTGTTTGAAGATTTTAGGATCATGCAATATTTGAATTTTAGGCCATTTTGTACAATCAAGTTCTATATCAATTACGGAGCATAAGGAATGTAATCGATACAAGTCCATTCAAACCAATTCCAAGCGATAGTGATGTTATTGCAAGCATAGAAGAGTTATGTTACACAATTCAAGTGCAAAGGAAAAGTTTCGAATCAATTCAATGTGGCGAGCTGTGTAAAGTAAGACATTTTCACGTGTCATTTCAAATTCTATTCAAATTTCCAAAGAACGATTCAAGATTGTTACCAGCAATAACAGAATTACTCGATATCTCTTCAAACTCAAATGTTTACATTAATATCAATTCCAAACTACAAGATTTGTTACAAATTCATAGTGTTTCAAGTCCTAAAACTATTATCAACATTTGCAATTTGGATCTCGAATTTCATTCATTCAAATTTTGTGTTATGAAGATTACAAAAAAAGGAATTGTTACAAGTTAATACAAGGAGTTTACGAGATTCTTAAATCCTAAAACTATTCTAAAGTCCTTGTGGCCGAACTTTCAATCTCCATAGCCGTGTCCTCCTTGCCTTCTACATCTTCGAGATCTCTTCCAAGTCTTTTTGTTGCATCTTCATGCTATTGCCCCGATCCTTCTTCTCCTTGTCTTGTCATCCTCATCATCATTACATGAAAATCAAACAAAAAGCACAAGTTAGAAGTTACAAAATATAATTGAAACGAAAAGCAAACGCGAGAAATTATCAGAAGATCGTTTCTGTTTGTCAAAGCCTCATCATTAGGCGGTTAGGCGGGAATCAGGTTTTATTATTTAAGCCTCAGAATCTTAAAAAGATTAATCATCGGCGTTTGATTTGTTTACAAATCACGGGTTAAACCCGGTTCACAAACAAACGCGACGGGCTGCAAGAAAGAAAAGAAGCAACGATTATAAAATTCAGGCAGCAAGCAACGCGAGACAACTAATTCGATTCCAATAAGGGACAATTGAGAAAGAGAGGCGACTGATTCAAATCTAATTCTGGGCAGCGAGTATTACAACGCGACAGTAAATCCGGGCAGCATCATGTAATCATAACAGTTTAATATCCCAGCATACCAAGCAACAGTTTTTCCGGGCAGCAAGTATTGTACCAGTTCACAGTTTAATATCTAAGGCAGCAGGGCAATTGAGAAAGTAAGAAGAAAAAGAGCAACATTGAGCCAACAACCAGCAAGTACATCAGGCCAGCATACATAGAGCAGAGCAGAAAGAAGATGAGCCACAAAGTCAATAAAGTAACAAGTATAACAAGCAGCCAGTATACCAAAGTTGACAATCATCATCACAACAGCATTGAGCCCAACAAAATAAGCCAAAAGGTCAACATTCAGAGCAGAGAAGGGACTGGTTATGAAAGCAGAAAGAAAGCCACAAAGTCAGAGCAGAGCAGAAACTCAGAAGTTTCATCATAACAGTGGATAAAGGCAACAGGGACAGGCTAAGAAGTGCATATCTGTTCAGGATATAGGGAGAACTACAAAAAAAGGAGAGGAGGAGGAGGTCATTTTCGAAAACACAAAGAGAGAAAAGGGAAGTTTTGTTTCAAACCCAGAAAAAAACAAGGATAGCATCTATTCTTATCACCCAAAAACCAACCCTTTCCCAAAATCAGAGCATTAGTATCTGTTCTAAAAAGAGAAAGCAAAAGAAAAGAGGGTGGTATCTGTTATACTGAACACAGTTCAAAACCGAAAAATGCCAAGCAACATCAACACAGAAAACGTAAGCAAACAAAAACATAGCATCATCATCTTCCTAACCTAACCACCTTCAGAGCTAACAGTTTTCTCAGAAATCTAGTTCTGACATACGAGAAAGAAGAAGAAGGAAGGTAATCAGAACGAACTCACCCAGGTGCGTTTGAATCCACCATCACTGACACGTCTCCAAGGCCATCGCCGGAATCTCGTCAAGGCTAGGGTTCCTTTGTCCCTTTCCATTCAATCTGTCAACAATCAGAAAAACACAGATCAAAACAAGAATCAAATAACATGCAATACGATCGGTGAAGAGAAGAGAGATGATCGCGCGGTGAAAACGCGAGAGAGAGAAGCGGAATCGCGAATCGCCGGCGAGAGTGAGAGAGGGAGGAGCGATCGAGACGGTGAGGCCGCGATGAGGGTTTGTGGGTAGCGAGAGAGAGAGCGATAGAGAAGAAAGAAAAACCCGAAGAGTAGAAAGCGTGAGAGGAGAGAAGACAGAGTAGTATAATGTTTTTCTTCAATTTTCTTTTTCTTTTTCTTTTCAAAAATAATAAAAAAAAACATTTTAATCTATTTGTTTTTTCTAAATCAAAAATATACAAAACATTTTTTATTTCTTTTTATTATATGTTAAATCTGGTGGTGACAAGTGTCACCACCTTGTATTTTTAATAAAAACCCTTTTTTATTATTATTATTAGTAAATTTGGTTTGGAAAAGTAAATATTAAATAATATGCATGTGGTGCGATTTTGGCTTTTTTTTTGGAACAATCGGTTTATCTTGAGGTGGAAGTATTGCACCCGTTTCGCCAGCACGTAGGGATATCTTTTGACCAATCGAAGATCAGATGGTTTTCTTCGCACCGCTCAAATCCGCGTCACCCAGGCTATTTCTAAACTTATCTTGTCAATTAATTATTTTATCGTAAATAATATTTTTGTTGCGATGTACTAAATAATTATTTGATCTGATAGTTTTTATTTGATGATTTATCGATTAAACTATTAGCCGATTTTTCATCAAACAGAAAAGATCATCTCTAATAATTATTTAAATTTCCGATTGTATTGTATGGTATTTTTGTCTGTTTATTTATTCATTCAGCAATTATTCACCATTGTACACTGTGCACACAACGGAAATTAAAATCAATTCGATTTCATCTTGATTGGCTCATATGCCGATTTCTTAAAGGGTCTCATGGTTGGGGATGGGCATGGCCATCCTCACGAGATTGGTTAAAGCCCTTGTTGCTTTAACCGATCATAACCCGAAAACAACATTGGTCTATACCAATTTTCCATGCACCAGGGTCTCATGGTTGGGAATAGGAGCACCTATCCTCACGAGGTTAATTGAGTCCACATACTTGATTAACCATAACCCGCTTCCATTTCATCTCAGCACGCGTATCTGAATACCTTCGCAAATAAATTTCAAACCTCGATCCAACGTCGAGTGCATTTTCAAAATTCTTTTATAAAGAAAATTCAAGTGTTTAAGCCGTTGGATGCTAGACCAATTGTTTAAACACTTGTAAAAAATGAACCTCGAGTCTTTAAGTCGTTGGATGCTAGCCCAATTGTTTAAAGATTCTTAATAATGTGAACTTTTGGTTTCACTTCATTCTTGTTTTTAATATTTGAATCGTAGGAAGCTATTCCTATTGTTCGGCATTTTCCACCCATCAATTAACACTTACACAAAATCGTAGGATGCTAGTCCTATTGTTTCTCCTCCATTTCGCAAACCCGCGTATCAACTTCAAAACACTTTCATAATTAACTTACAAACCTCGATCCAATATCGAGTGCATTTTCAAAATCTTTCACAATAAAAATCCAAGTATTTAAGTCGTTGGTTGCTAGGCCAGTTGTTTGAATACTTGTGCAAAATGAACTTCTAATCTTTAAAGCGTTGGATGCTAGTCCAGTTGTTTAAAGGCTCTTAACAACGTGAACTCCGTTTCATTTCACTCTTTCATAAAGAAAAACTTTTTGGATGATAGACGACTCGTTGAGCATTGAGCTCATCTTGTTTCTAGTATTTGAATCGTAGGATGCTAGCCCTGTTGTTCGGTACTTTTTCATCCACATAAAAAACAATTCAACTCACTCAAACTCTTTTGTCGCTCATATGCGATCATAAAAAACTCTTTTCCGATAAAGAGTGTGTAATAGTCGTTTCAAATACGAACGAGGACTTAAGCTTTTCAAACAAACAAAACAAGTCCTAGTTCAAAGTATTTGAAATGTTTAAATACACGATTTTTCTTATAAAATCAATACAACAAATTTAAAACCTTTTTAAGAGGAACTACAGAGTTTTGACTTTCCCATTGCACGAGGGAATATGTAGGCACGCGGTTCTGAAACCGTGTCAAACTCAAAATAATAATAAACAAATTCTGTTTTCTTTCAGCATCCATAACTTAGTAAGCACACACACAAAAGCGTAGAATTAAATGGGTCCCATCGGGTACGATGGATGTAAGGGGTGCTAATACCTTCCCCTTACATAACCGACTCCCGATTCCACTTTTTGGTCACGTAGACCGCCTTATCCGCTTGTTTGGGGTTTTATCTATATTTCCCCGTTCTTTTTTAGAACGAATAAAATTAGGTGGCGATTTCACTGTTTTCGAGAATTTAAAAGATTTTTGAAAATCGAGTTGCTTCAGTAGGCACAAGGTCTCATCCTTGGCGAGCAAATTTCTTCCTCCCTTAAACCAAATAAACCATAGATCCCTTTAGATCCGAGCTACAAATGCTCTGATTCCCATTAAGGGATATGTATGCAGAAGATCCCAATGATCTTTGCGAGCACAATAATAACAAAACTTAGGATCCCACATAATCTATCCTTCTTAAAATCCAAAGGAGAAACTTTCCCAATCATAGAAATAGCAATTTGAAACACACAAACATATCAAACGTATTCATATATAAAGCTATGGATAACCATATATATTTAGGGTGCTCCATCTATTCCCTTTATATAACAAACCCCCTTGCCCGGAATCTCCCCAATGCGTTGCGTCTAGTTTGCGCTAGTCGTAATGCATATCATATCAATTGAGGGTATTTCAGCTTTCCCCTTTTTCATAATCATTTTCTTGTGTTGGAAATAATAAAGCTTGATGCTCGCAGCATCTTTATACACAAATCAAAAGAGTAAATCGTTTCGAGCCAGAGAATCCGAATTCAGATTCGATTCCCTAGCGCGTCACTTTTTAACGCGAACAATGGCATCTACTTGAACCTTTCCAGAGTATTTTTAGCTCGCAGTGCTCTTCAGATTTGTTATCTGTGTAGTACTAGCTATATCCTTTCTATTACTTATCCTTTTCATGATTAGGATAGGAGCGTTCGGCTCAAAGTCACTGTTTAAAGACCTGTAGCAGGCATTATGCATTTACTTGCTGATTGTTTTTGTGTTTGCTTGTTTTGGTTGATGGCTAATATGTCACTCGGTTTAGAACCGAGAGCAAACAACTTTAGCCCTTTGCATGTTCCCCTTAGGATATTATTGCTTTTGGTTGATGGCTAATGTGTCACTTGGTTTAGAACCGAGAGCAAACGACTTTAGCCCTTTGCATGTTCCCCTTAGGATGTTCCCCTTAGGATGTTATTGCTTTTGGTTGATGGCTAATGTGTCACTCGGTTTAGAACCGAGAGCAAACGACTTTAGCCCTTTGCATGTTCCCCTTAGGATGTTATTTCTTTATGTTGATGGCTAATGTGTCACTCGGTTTAATACCGAGAGCAAACGACTTTAGCCCTTTGCATGTTCCCCTTAGGATTTTATTTCCTTATGTTGATGGCTAATGTGTCACTCGGTTTAGAACCGAGAGCAAACGACTTTGGCCCTTTGCATGCTCCCCATAGGATTTGTGTGTTGCTTGCGTGCTTCTGCCAAAGCACTTATTTGTTTCTATCATTTGCATCCCTTGGTTTTACAACTAGGACGGATATGTGATAGTTCCCCTTAGGACCGCTTGGTTAGGGTAGTTTCTCGGGCCTTGACATGTTAACATAGGTAGAGATTCCCTTACATCCTCAACCTTAGGGCCATCTTTTGCATGATAATATTAGGGTAGAAATAGTTAGTTTTCCTTATTGGTTTTTCTAGTCTCTTTTCATCCTTGCATGTAATAAAATTAAAACTTGCTTCCTTTTTTTTTCAAATATCAAAATACTTAATAATGGTTCTGACCACTTTTCAAAGGTAAAAGCAACCAACCAATGTAAAAAAAAATCGCCTACGGGCTTTCCTTTTGTGTGTAAAACCTTTTCAGAAAGAACGTGCTCTCACGCACCGTTCATAAAAAACACAAAACCCACCAAAACATGTGAGCCGAACTACGACGCTCTGACTTTCCCATTGCACGAGGGAATATGTAGGCATCTTGTCGTGGGGCTCGATCGAGCAAACTTTGTAAATACTTCATTCTTTTCCCCGTGTTTTCTTTCTTTTACATGCATTTCCTTTAGCATAACATTATAGCGATTAAGCGATAGATAGATATAAACACACCCATTAGATAGAAAATAAAAGTAGATACCGTAGAGTACTACGAGCGTGTGGGGTTATAATACCTTCCACTCGCGTAATAGACCCCCTTACCCTATCTCTCAGTCGCAAGACCGTGCCTTATCCCTTTCAGGTTTTCTCGATGTTTACCTTTCTCCTCTTGCAAGATAAAAAACGTTCGATGGCAACTTCATTGATATAGTTATCCGATGATTTTGTCCAATTCTTTCACCTAGGATTTTAGGTTATTTAAACAATCGCCCAATTATTTTTCATGGTTATTTTTATTATTATTGCTTTTAAATTCTAGAAATCGATGTATAGGTCGCACTGTCATTTTTGTAATAGCGTAGATTTTCTTTCATCGCACTTTTTCCTTATTATGTAATTGCTCATGGGATGTAATAGTCTAGGTTTAATTTCCGCTTTTACTTTTCCGCATCTTATTATGTATCTACCCCGAAGCCATTTAATAGTGTAGGAAGTTTTACTTTCCGCACCTTTATTTTTTATATATATTAACTGTTAGATGTATGCTAATAGGATTGTATGACAATATCTAAAGTCAACGCTAGATAACCCTAATCAAGATAAATATCTGAATTGAATCAATTTCACACTTGAACCCTTAGGGTATCCTATCTTGTTGCCTTATAAATAATGGTCATGTCCCTCGAACATAGGGGTATCTTAGCAAAGACGCTTACAAATATATCATCATAGTCCCTTCGATATAAAGATCATAGTCCCTCAATGACCCTCGATGTTGCCTACGAATATATGACCTCGTCCCTTGATGTTGCTTAAGGTTAAAATGATGATAGTCCATACGAAGTTGCTATGGTATCCTTACAATTTTATCTTTGATGACCATTCGATGACCCTACGTCTGTCCCTTCATATCCAATGGATGGGGCTACCTACCAACTAATGGTATGGATAACACTATCCTAAAGGAGAAGGAAAATAACAAGAATGACCTTTGAGTTGGTAAACTCTTAATTGCTTGCTCATCAACTTAAATCATTTTCACACATCACATTTTCAAACAAATATTTTCAAAACACTTCATATACATTCCTGAGGACCGATACAAGAATCATTACAAGGTTAAAGTCAAAATATTTTCAAACAAATCACACACAAAGTAAGAGGGAAGATTTTGAAAATTAAAGAATGGGGAGGAGATGAAGAGGTTAACCTAAGTGCATAAAGTAAAAGGTAAAGGTAAAGAAAAAATATAACCGAGTGAGAAGACAAGTACTTGACATCAAGAACCAATAGCACATCCCATCCTTTGGATTACCATATAAACAATAAATAATCAGACAAAAAATTAAGCTTCAGATAAGTCAATGCTTTTGGGTGAACTCTTGTCTTAAGAAAAACGGGCAGAGTAACGGCGGTATTTTAAGGAAATCCACTCATAGTCGAGTATAACGAAATAACCTGCATGCAAAGATGATAACCAAGAAAGACAGAATAACACCAAGGGCACAAAAATCTCCAAGCTGAGGTAAAGGTCCTAATCCTAAGTCCAAAGATCAAGATCCAAGCACAAGGATAGTAACAGGGTCCAATTATAAGTTTTTTTTATGTCTAAGTTGAATTATTAGGTATTTTTAGAAAATAAAAATAAAGCTCAAGTGAGCAAATTCAAAATAACAAGAAAGTAAAATACTCAAATGATCAAAGGAAAAATGACATGAAATGTAAATGCTAAAATTAGAGGTGCATAAAAATAAAGAGCATAAAAGTAAATGCGGGAAGTAAAGAGCAGAAAATAAAAGGTGGTTAATTAAAGGTTAGCAAAATGACCATCTTGAAACTTGTCAAGTATATCATCAAATTGTTAAATAATGTTAAAATAAGGTTATTTTAATTGGACTTTATTGACGAAATACATAAATAGTATTTTTTTTATCAAAATAAAATTTCAAGAAAATTCCCTAAAGTCAATCAGAGGTCAACAAGTGTTGACAAATTTTTTCCGAATTTTTACAAGTCAAAAACTATTTTAAAATAAAAAGAAAATGCTGGAATAAACCAAAAATAGGCAAAAAAATAGTAAAGTCAGAAATAAAAATAGAATGAGGTC
Organism: Vicia sativa; assembly: GCA_021764765.1. Taxonomy (NCBI): domain Eukaryota; kingdom Viridiplantae; phylum Streptophyta; class Magnoliopsida; order Fabales; family Fabaceae; genus Vicia; species Vicia sativa. Next base: position 212,149,359 of record CM038796.1, read on the forward strand.
ACCAATATTAGTCAAATGACCATTGGATCCTTCCATAATTTTTTCAGAATTTTTTAATGTGAAAAGTATTTTAAAATAATTAAAAATATCAAATAAAAGAGAAAAATTACAAAAAATATCAAATTTGAAAATAAAATTGTGAAAAAGTAAAATTCAGAAAGATAATATTCCAAAATAGTTTTGTGATTTTTTCCATAATTCTTGGACTAAAAATGAATTTAATATGATTTTTTGAAGTTTAAAACATTTAAAATATAAAATCAGAAAATAAAATAAAAGCAGAAAAAATATGGACCACCTGATCATAGTATAAACGCGTTAGTAAGCTAATCCAATGGATCAGACGCGATGTGCTTGATTTGGACCTCTTTGGAAATTAAACAGGATCAACAATTAAATTAAAATTTAAAAAAATAAAATCAGAATTAATGTTGCACGTTGGATGGAGTCTGACTCACAAAAGTAATAAGATCCAAGGGCTCACATCACGCGCGTATGGTAAAATCAAAACACCGAATCCAATTTGAAAAAATTACATGTCACACCTTCATTGGTTGAAGACAGGCACATAGGTCGTCTTCAACCTCTAGCTTTCATCCATACGTGATCCTTAAAATGTGAAATAAATTTCCCAGACCGGTACCATCCGCTTCGTCTCTTCAAGACGATTCTAATGGTACCCTCGCGAAAAATTTATTTCACTTTTATCATGAACAATTTGGAAAAAACAGGAATAATAACGAGCACTTGTTTCCAAAAATTCTCAGTCAATACTTGATGAAAATGCAAATGGTGAAGATCACAAGGATCAGGGAGATGAGGAGAGTGCAATGATGTTTTATTTTGCAAGATTTGATGGAGATTTCTACCTGAATGAAGTTCACTTTCGAGTTCAAACTTGGATCAAGATAGACTTCAAGGCACGATTCTTGTTGTTAGCTTCAATGATGTTCAAGGAAGAAGAATCAAGGGTTAATTTCAAACTGGAAGTGATCTAAACATGAATTCTAAGTTACAGAAAAACTGGTTATGGAGGGAGTTTGGAAGAGGTTTTTTGGCTATCAAAGCTTGAGGAAATGAGTGAGGAATGATCCTCTATTTATAGGAGAGTGAGTGGTGATGAAAATGAGAAGGAATGTTGGTGAATTCATGCAAAATGAGCTGGCTGAAATCATGCCAAATGTGTGACTCGGAGGGCATCAAAACGACCTCATTTCAAGTGCAATTTGCATCAAAACGCATCTGGACAATTAGTTAAACATGTTTAGCATCTAAACTTTGATTAATTTTCCTTGTAATCCAAGTTTACATGTTATAATTTTTCTAATTCGAAACAAAATTGGATGACATGGAGCCTCCTTCAAACATGTATGGCTTATTGCTTAGGGACCTTTATGATGCAATCCTAGGCTCTTTTGAAAGCTGAGATTGCAAGCTTGATAATGCACTTGGAAAGGCAGCATTTGGTAACTTGAGCTGAAAGTTGTGATAATTTGAAATCACCAAAAAACATATGAAATTTTCACACTTAGAAAAATTTCTAAGTTTGGCAAAAAATGACCTATAATGTTTTCAATCCAAACATGGTCTTCCACTCAAAATTTTCTCTTGATTTTTAAATATGAAATGAAGTAGATCTCTCAAAGAACATTTTGCAAAAATAACCAACCAAAAACTCCAAAAATTGAGCAAGTTATGATCTTGTGAAGTTAAGGAAAAATCATGAAATGACCTATAATCTTTTGTCCTTTTCAAGCAACTTTCAAACATTTTAAATCTTCAAGGCTTATAAAGAGATGAAGTTCACATCTTCAAGATTGTTGTGCAAAAAGAATGACCAAAAATGATAAATGATGATCAAGATATGTTCATTTGAAGTTGATTGACCAAAAGTTGAGGAATTCATCAAGGACTTGTAATCTTTTGACCTCATAAGCAAGTTTCCAATCATTTTGTTTTCTCACCAATTGAACTAAGTCATATTAGACATCACTATGTTTATTGTGAAATAAAAATAAGCTCAAGGAGACAAGATATGAGCAAGTTATGATCATTTGAAGTCATACAAGATAGATGAAGCATCAATCTAGAGGGTGGGCAATCATAGACTTCTAAAATAATATTTTCATCAATTCAACTTCTTGGATCCAAGCATATTCAATTGGAATTCCTCTTAAGAATCAAATGGCTTTGAATTCATCCACAAACTTCAAACAAACATCAAGATATCGTCCTCAGAAGTCCAAAACCCCAGTTTCAAGAGAGATAGCCATCGGATGGAGAATTCTTTGAATTTGATGATCTCTTTTAAGCATGAAGCATACATTCAAGATAAGAGAGCATGGTTGATGACAAGAGAAGTCTTCAATGAAAGACAATACTTTCAAAATCTTGAGAATTGATGAGAGAGGGCATGTAAATACACTCATAGACCTATCAACTCTTTGAGGAACTTGTGCACCATTCACCTACAACATTTAGAGAGAAAAGTATACACATTATGGTTAGTCAAATATCAATCATCACACATAAACAATAATCACTTCCACAAGGTGCTTGGTGATCTTCCAAAGGGCAAACCCTACAGATAAAATAGAGAACCAATTTGTGATCTTTGTGCAATGCAATTGTATGAAGTATGAGAGAATCTTAGGGGGGAAATTAGGGTACAACAGTTGCCTTTATTTAAGTGTCTTCTATCTGGAGATAAGAAGGGAACCTTCGCCTCAACGGGATAAAAGGTACTTAAATATAATATGAGCCCTATTTTTGGACCTAAGATATTATGCAATTCTTAACGGTTATGTAATGTAGTATGATGATCTTCACAGGGGCACAGAATGCTGCTGGGGAAGCAAGGATGATGAAGACACGCTAAGAAAGACAACCCATCCAAAAAGACAAACTATTGGGGAAAAAAGCTCAATATTATGGGAGAGAGATAATCATGACTCCACTTGGGAATAGGAATAACATCAACAATCTCTAGATAGAAGGAGAACTATCTCCTCACAGAGGAGTTAGCAAAAATAAGGGAATGGCACCAACTTTCTAAAGATAGTATACCATCAACCCCAAATAAACACCAAAAACTGTTTCTAACCAAAAGGTGGTAAGAAGACAACGTAAACACTAGATTGAATCCCCAAAGCGCTCTGGCGCTTCAATAAAGACAGGCTGGAAGTATTTCTTTAACCAGGATACTCCATCTGGAAAAGGTAACAAAACATATCACACAACCAGTGAGTCGAAATTCCGTCCATTGGAGTATTCAAAAAATCAACGATGAACTATCTCCCATAATGATGAGATTGCTATCCATTAGACTCATAGTAGTGTATTTTAAAAAGCAATTATTTTTTATACATTTCTTGTAATGCCTCCAAGCATCATTTATGCGAGAGAAAACTGCTCTAGTTCCATTCTCAGAGATAATGAATTTGTCCTACAACAAAGAAGGAAATTAGATATATACAAGTAACAAATTAAGGGACACAATAAGTAACAAAATGAGAAAAAAAACTCCTTTTGACCATACAGTAACAAATTCCCATATACAGTCTTGCTTATCATTCTTCAAAGCTCTGAAGTTTGTATAAATTAAGGGACACAAGTCTGAATTTCTCGCAACAATGCCAAGGAAACAACTCAAATCTGACATGGTTTGATCATTGGGTCCAATAGGCTCTCCATCATCATCTAAGACAACCTCTTCACGATCCTCACTCTTTCTAGCATGGATTATAAAACATTGTGTTGGTCTACGTGTCTTTTTCTTACTTGTCCCTGTGTTAGATAAACTATTAAAATGGGAAATCAAATTTGAATGCAACAGTAATTAAAAACAATGCATGACACAAACAAATTTTAATACCTTCAGTTTTTCCACTTTCAATTTCCTCATTGTTTTCTTCTTCACCTATTACATTTTGTTCCTCCTCGAGATCTTGACATCCATGTACTTCTTCATGATTTACTCCATTTTCGTTGAGAAATTCTTCAACTGAAGTTGATCTACACATTGGGATTCTTTTTGTATTCTTTGAGGCACTTTCTTGCTCTATCCTTGAATTTCCATCATCTTCCATCACTTCCCTTTTCGTATGATTTTGCTTTGACCTTAAATCAACGGTGTCAACCACTTTTTTCTCTTTAAGTTGATGGTTTGCACTGGAAGTTGGCTGCCTTGCACTTGAAGATGTTTGCTTTGCACATGAAGGTGGCTGCCTTGCACTTGACTTGAAGGTGGTTGCCTTGCACTTGAAGATGGCGGCCTTGCACTTGAAGGTGACTGCTTTACACTCGAAGGTGTCTGCCTTGCACTTGAAGGTTTTAACATATAATCAAAAACTTCAGCCCCGGTGTTTCTGGAATATTGTTTCATGGTCCTTGGATCAGAAACTTCAGCCCCTGCTTTTTTTGGAATGTTGTTGCCTGGTCCTTGGATCAACAACTCCAGCCCCAATTTTTATTGAAGGTTGCTGCCTGATACCTACAACAACAACTTCAGCCCTTGCTTTTTTGGAAGGTTTCCTCTTTTTAGTTGGATACACCACACCGTTCGAACTATCAATTGCTGGAGTAGTAGTATAAAAACTAGATAGGTTGGATAGTTCCCTAGATGCAGGCACAAATAGAGGCCGAATGCCTACTTCTCTTATGCATTGGTTGTTACTAGTTCCTTCACGATTACGATTTACCATCTCACACTTTATGTCAAACTTGTTAGCTAATTCAACACTGGATTTAAGTAGAGGCAACCAGAAATTGGCAGTAACTTGTTCACCCTTTTGTGTTGCATTCGTCTTCTTTTGTAACTTCTTCATTTTCTATTATAACGAAAAAATAGAACATTAGTAATAAATTAATCAACCTAAAAAATTAGATTTTTTAATAATCTATACAGATAGTATGCATCAAATTTAAATAGCTAAATACGTAAGTAATTAACCATTTATACATCAGTCCATGAAATCAAAAAGAGTATCATCGTAATCAGAATCCCCTCCTTCACTTTCATCTTCTCTCATTTCATGAGAAGGTGTATCCATTACTATTGCGGGTATGTCTTCCCTAACCCAATTTAGTTCACCATCATTATTTTCTCCATGAAAAGGTCCATCAACTTATAAGTTTGAAGGGTCATAAATGTTAAAGAAATCTTGTGGAACTGCTTGCAGAGCATAATGCCTGTTTGGATCAAAAGGGTCTTGGAAATAGTAACATTGATGAACTTGAGAAGGTAGTACAAACGGATCATTATGATAAATTTTCTTATTGCAACGTACATAAGTAAGTTCATATTTTTCTTTTTCGACCTCAAACCAATCGCATTAAAACAACACAAAGTTGAAGTTTCCATAATAGTATAACTCAATTATATCTACAATTGCTCCATAATAAGTCATATGTTCTGTCCTAGGATTTCCATCCTTGGAGCTAGAAAAACTTGAAGTTAGTGAAACTAAAGTTACACCAAAATTTTGAGTTTTGTGATTTGTATCTCGTTTCGTAGTATGGAACCTATATCCATTAATGATGTAGGTTGGATACCTCTTTGCAACAAAATTAGGACCTCTAGAAAGTTTTTCAAGTTGTAATGGCACATCATCTTTTTGGGCACGAGTTTTAAACCATTCACCAAAATATTTACTTTGACTTTTGGCCTAGGTCCACTTCCGTTTGTTAGTGTTTGAATTAACACTTTGATCATGCTCACCACAAAAGTCAACAATTTATATGTTAACATAACTCTAACAGTAGGATTAGAAGACAAATACATAGGAGAACAAATAGTTATTTTAGTACCTGATGTAAATTTGAACTTTATTTCATTTGAATAAGATATATCGATGGGCATCATCCTTCAATTTCGTATCAAGATGAAATGGTTCACCTGCCCCCCTAAAGGACGACTCGCGGTTGTAAAGTAATCATCTAAATCTGCTTCAAGTGAATCACTAACATCATAATTCTGACTCTTCATATTCAACCTTGTATCTACATTGCTGTGCAAATACCTTGAGCAAAATGATATAGCTTCTTCAACCAGATACCCCACGACAATAGAACCTTCAGGATAAGCTCTATTGCAGACATAGTTCTTGAGTTTACATAAGTATCTTTCGGTGGGATACATCCATCGAAATTGAACAGGACCACCCAATGTAACTTCATTTACAAAGTGAATAGGAAAGTGAACCATTATGTCAAAGAAACTTAGAGGAAATACCATCTCCAATTGACAAAGTATCTCTGCAATCTTCTCTTCTAAGTAATCTAAATCTTCCACTTGTATAACTTTATTACATAGAGAGCGGAAAAAAGAACCAAGACGAATTATTGGGGTTGCCACCTCCTTGGGAATTGTGCTTCTTACTAGAATTTGCAACAAATAGTATAACATGAAATGTGCATCATGACTCTTGTAACCGAATAATTTTTTGTCGGCAACTTGTACGCATTTTGAAATATTTGATGCAGTCTCATCTGGTAACTTGGCAGCCTTTATAACTCCACAAAAAACTGACTTCTCGTGCGGAATCATTGAGAAACATGCTTTTGCAAACTCTACACGTCCTCCACCAATATCCCTTGGATGAAGTCTTTCTCTAATTCCCAAATCTTGCAAATCATAACGTGCTTTAATATGATCTTTTGTCTTCCCCATGATGTCCAAAAGAGTTCCAATAATACTATCACATATGTTTTTTTCAATTTGCATTACATATAGATTATGGCGCAATGTATTTTGAGCCCAGTAAGGCAACTCAAAAAAATTGACCTCTTCTTCCACGGGCCATCAACTTTTTTATTTTTCGTCTTCCCGAATTCACTATTGAAATCTTTTAAGGTTTCAAGGATTTCTACCCCGTTTAACATGCATGGTGCATTCCTATGTTCTTCTTCTCCATTAAATGATTTGACATCTTCTCTCCAAGAATGAGATCTTGGTAAAAAGATATGGTGGTCCGTATAACACATCTTATGATTGTGTTTGAGGTAGAACGAATTGGTGTTATATTTACAACATGCACACGCCAATTTTCCTTTGGTGCTCCAACCCGACAACATCACATAAGCAGAGTAGTCACTAATTTTCCACAAAAGAGCTGCACGCATTCGAAATGTTTGATTCATTGAAGAATCATATGTCTTTATGCAGGATTCTCATAATTCCTTTAGCTCCTCTATCAGTGGCTGAAGGTAAACATCAATATCGTTTCCTAGAGATTTTGGTCCAGGAATCAACAATGACAACATTGTATATTCAGGTTTCATGGACAACCAAGGTGGTGTGTTGTATCCCATCATCAAGATAGGCTATGTACTATGAGATAAGCTCATTGTCCTGAATGTATTAAACCCATCCTTCCACGCTTTACCATCAGCTGGATGCCTCAATTTCCCATCCTTTAAGCGTTGTTCTTCATGTCATCTCATTGACTCAACTGTCTTCGAACACATGAACAACCTTTGTAGTCTAGGAATCAACAGAAAATGCCTCAATTTTTTTGCACGAACTCTATAATCATTTTTCGATTGCTCAGACTCACATCCTTCAGTTGGAGAATTTTCTTTCCACCGCGAAGCTTCGCAAATAGTGCAAGAATTTTCCTTTTCATGCTATTTCCAAAACAACATGCAATTGTTTAGGCATGCATGGATCTTTTTATAATCGAGGCCTAAACCACTTATCATGGCTTTTGTCTTATAAAATGATACGGGAATGTTTAAATCAGGCATTGCTTCTTTCAACAATTCTAAGAGGGCGGTGAATGAGGTATTGCTCCAGCCATTAAGACATTTCAACAAGTAGAGTCGAATCATGAATGATAGAGTAGATAAGTCTTTGCATCCAGGGTACAGTTCTTGTTCCGCCTCTTTAATCAAATTGTAAAACTTTCTAGCATCGTCATTGGGACCTTCATGAACTTCGTGTGCTTCTGCCATATCGATATATATGCCATGCAATAAGCCAGGAATATCGTCATGTAATTCCTCTTGATCTTCCATCGCAACACCAATTTCCATAGACATTTGTACTTTCTCCCCATGGTGCAACCATACGTCATAACTTTTAGAAAACCCTTGGCTATTAAGTGATCCCTAATAATATCTCTTGTTTTCCAATAATTTTTTTTACACATGGAACAAGGGCATATAAGCTCATCTCCTTGAGGTCTCCTGTTAGTGTAGGCAAAGTCTAAAAATCGAGTAACACCGTTGATGTACTCTCGACTAAACCATGGAAATTTAGTCCACTCTTTTTCCATCACTTTATAATTTAAATATTTGAAACACACAACACAAAATAGATTCAAAACAGAACCAAAACATGAGAATATACAAAACAGAACCAAAACATGGGAATATACAAAATAGATTCAAAACAGAACCAAAATAGAACGAAAACATGGGAATAGACAAAACAGAACCAAAACATGGGAATATACAAAATAGATTCAAAACAGAACCAAAACATATGTAGCTTCTATCGAGTTAGATAATATATACAATTCTGAATATAGTTTTAATTTGAAGTATAATTTTGTAGATTTGATTTTGGGAATTCACTTTAATTCTTATTAACTGATAGTGTTAGGAAGATGCTTATAAATTGTTTTGGTGTCTATAGAAGAATTTGGTTTTATTGTAGTCTTTTTCCCTAGTATGGTGTTTGTTGAAGAAAATGATTTTATAGTAGTCTTTTTACCTAGAATAGTTATAGGTTTGTGTCTATAGTTCTAATACTTATAATATTTATAAATAGTCTAACACTTTTTTAATACAACTAGAATTTTAATAGAAAGGTTATGTGTTTCTCTGCATTTTTTTAATGTCGTTGGTATTAAAATTGAAATTAAAGTAAGAATTAAAGTAAGTTTTATCTAATTGATTGCTAGTAGTTAGTTCTTTGGTTGGGGAAATGAAGGGAATGTGTTGTTTATTTTTTGTCATTTTGACATTTCGTCATTTTAAAATATGTTTTCTTTACTTTTTATACTCACTCTAGCAATCAGTTTATCTCAATTAAACGCAGTGATATGTGCAGTAGTATACCTTTAATTAGAACTGCATCCTAGGATTTCTACTATTATGAATTGAGAGTCTCAATTTGCCATAACAGAGGGATACTAGTAGAATACTAAAAAATGAAACGAATATAAAGATTACGCACCACAAACTGAGAACCAAATAAACAAATTACGCACCACCAATTGAGTATTGTAGCATAGGTAAGAATTATATAAGAAACACAACTATGATTAAGCACTTCCAACAATTTTATAGCTAGCCTCAAGTCTTATCGTAGGTATACCACATCCTCCAATAGAAAAACATGTACCATAGACAAACTTACAAATACAACTACACTCACTCCAAGAAATCTAAATTGGAATATTATGAAGAAAAAAACATAACAGGGCTTTGGCAGAGGAAGACATACATCCTATTAGATAACTTGCACACACAATTACATAGTATCAGATGACTATAACCTTCAACTTAACAACCGCACAAAAGAATGTGAAATTAATTCAAATTTATAGTATTTTAGGACACTATTATTATAAGATAGACAACATCAACATTAGATTTCATGGGCACTTGTGATTTCCATGGTTACTGACTGACATAATAAAAAAGCAACCTTCTATCATGTAACCTGACACACTGCACCACCACTATTTCATAACACTTTTATACAACCCAATTTCAATAATGAAACAAACAATTTAGATAAAATCAGGTCCAATCAAAGTAAGTTCTTATCATTGTTATAAACCTCTCAGCATTAGATTTCTTGGGCAATCGTGTAACTTTAATAGTTAATTATTAAAAACATAAAAACAACATACTTCTAGTATTAAAACTTAGACACAAACTATCAACACTATAATATTGAAAAAACTTCACAAACAATACAAATTGGAAAAAAAATATTTACCTTGCGCCTAATAAAAAAATACTACAAACTGCCATACCAAAGCTTCTAAAGCTACCAACCAACCATCAACCTTTAATCAATAGGAATTGCTAACACAAACACATCAGTTTAAACATATAAACATCAAATTACCATCAACCATTAGACATTAGAAAATCAACTTTTTTACTCCTCAAGATGAATGTGTATAGCAGAGCTATAATCAGTAGGTATTTGAAAAATTAAATTTACTAATCATGAGCTTACATGCATGGTTAAAACTAATACTCTTAATTAAACGCCCACTCTAAAGGAACAAAACCCTAGAGAGCTTGTCAAGGAAGCAATTAGAGATCAAATATGAGAAGAAACATCAGTTATAACCAACATAAATACCATAATTTCTAAAACATAAACATCAGTTCACATCAACAAATATGCATCAAATCATACTATCCAAGCAGAAAATCAATTTAAGGTCAGTTTCACACTAGTTAACTTGAAACTTACTAACATACTCAATGATCCAGATCAGTTTCAACCCTAGTTACTAACATACTCTAGTTAAAAACATCGGTTCAGTCTAAAAAACTCAGTTTCAAATCAACATAATAAAATCTAAAAATAAGGGTAAAGATGAAACCCTACCGTAACTCCAACGACAATGGGAAGCTTCCGCTCCACACCTCAATAAAGAAATCAAAACTGCATGCAAAACAAAACATGGATTAGGTCAAAATTAGAGGAGACAGATCATGATTTGGGCTTCAATGAAGGGTGTATCGGGTTGTGAAGTTGCGAACGATGATGTTTGAAGGAAATATGCAGAGGTTCGATGAAGTAAGGTGGGGTTTCAAAAGGTGTGAGGAGTTTGGGTGAAGATGGCTATGGATATCGATGATGGTATGAAGAGAGAAGAGGAACGAAGAAGCAGAAAACTTACGCGCAAGAGATGAACAGTTGACCGGAAAAGAGAGGAGGAAATATGCACGTACGGAGAAGAGAGTGAACAAATTAGGTTGAAGCAGAGAAGTGAAACGTTAATTAGGTTAATTGCTTTTTCAATTTTATTTTCCTTTTTTTAATAAAAAACAATTAGAAAAGAAAATAATAAAAAAAAGGGAAACTGAAAAGAAAAGAAAAAAGAGGGAAAGTTTGGCGGGGTATAAAATTGTGGGCTTCGGCCACAATTTGAAGTGAAACTTATAATGCCGCGGTTATTAACTGTAGTATAAATATAAATGTCATTTTGTAAACGTGGCAATCTAAGAAAAGGCAACCGTTTCACAATCTTGGTTTAATATTTCAAAACATATGTCTACAGTTTGAAAATCTCGATTAAAACTTATATGTAGCCATAGTTTTTGAGTTGTGGAAAAGTTTAACATGACCGTAAACTAGAAATATTGTAGTGGATTCTTGTGCACCAAGAGGTATGAATGATTTGAAGTTCGCATACAAAATGACTAATTTTAATTAAGAATGTAATGTGAGTGATTTAATAATAGTGAATATATCCATGTCGAATGGCTGATAAATTTTGAATAAACTATCATATAATCTTAAATTTTAGATTGAATATCTAAATATGTACTAACAAAATCGACTTATTAGAATTATTACTCGCCATTTATAACACATTTTTAGATCATATTTTATGCAATGTATAGAACTCATATCCTAAAATTGTGATGTCACCTGAATTTGTGAACATTGTTTTATAACAGCATTTGTCAACATTTGGTACCACACACCAATAACAGGTGTATTATTTCTGTTATAATGCAGATATGTACTCTTCCTATATCATTAAGGAGGAAGCTACAAAAGTACTAACATGTAGTAGCCAATCAAGCTAGTTATACGATCTCTATGCATTTGAGTAAATGTATAACCCTGCATCCCTAGATCTTCTATATCTCTCTTTACTTACAGACTACAGTGACCACTTATAGTTGGGTTGGGGTGGGGAGGTACAATAATGCAAAAAATATGTAGTTTCCCAAATACAGTGACCATATCACTACCATCACATGTAATGTTTGTGATCTGACTTGGTTGAGAATTTATCCTTGCTGTTGGTTGGGTGCATCTAGCATGTGGACTCTAAAACAGTGAAGTATTTGCTTGGAAATTTAAATTATATATCTTAAAAATTTATTTTAATAAAAAACATAAAAATGATAAAACCGTTTATTTAAAAATTTTAAAAGATGTGACTTTTCGAAGTGATTTTAATTAAATTGATATGTATTTGATAATTCTTGAAAGATTGTTAAGTAGGATTGAAATGTGAATTCAATAACTTATGGAATGGACGAACTTTAGAAATTTGAGAAAAATCAATAACTTAAAATGTTATAATTCGGTTAATATAGGGTGTAATCGGTTACAGATAATAGAAAAATACTTGTGAATATTAAAAAAGTTGTTTTAGATTTGTATTAAGTGGTTAATTAAATGCGTTAATCGGTTACACTTAACATGTAGACTTTATTGTTTTGTCTGTGTGATAGGCTAATCATCTGCGTTAATCGGTTACGACCTAGAATTTTGGCTTTTTCTTGTAATTAGATTTCTTTTTATGTCTCAATCATTCTGTAACACTTGTATAAATTTCTTGGAGACATCCTCATCCCAATAAGTTAATGCAAATTGTTAATTCTCACCCTCAATTCATTCTCTCTCTCTCTCTCTCTCACTATCTTCTTCTCCACATGCCATAACCCTCTATTGTTCATCAATTTTGTGATTATATGTTCCAACATTTGACATTAAGAGCCTGATTTTGATCCATAAATATTTGTTGTGCAACACAAATTATGCATCCAATGATAGAGTCCCTACAAATCTACAAACCCTTGATGCGAAAAATTGCGAAAAATGGTGCAAGCCAATGAAAGAGTTGTTTGTCTACCAAGATGTTTTTGAAGTGGTCAAGAATGGGGTGAATCCCCTTTGTGGAAGGTGCGACAAATGCACAATGAGCAACACACAAGGAAGAAAAGATGAAAGATTACTAAGCGTTGTTCTCGATCCATAAATGTGTGGATGGTGACAACTTTGAGAAAGTTAGCGATTGCGAGTCGGCAAAGAAAGCGTGAGAAATCTTGGAAAAGACATATGCAGGGGCTAATAAGGCAAATGTGGCGAGGATACTACAAACTCACAAACGACATGATTGATTCAAATGGAGGAGAAAGAGATAATCAATGATTACGTGGCGCAAATTACGCGATTGGCAAATCAAATTAATTCTTGTAGAGAAACTATTTCGGAGCAGAATGTTGTTCTTGAAGATATGGTGTTCTCTAATGGCAAGATTTGACAACATTGTAGTGGAGATTAAAGAGTTGAAGGATCTTACGAGGTTGAGCAAAAATGAGTTTCAAAGCTCTCTTGAGGCTCATTAGCAAATGACGAAGGAGATAAATAACGACAAGGCAAATGTAAATATCGCTTTACAAGCCCAATTCAATGAGGACAACAAGAATCAAAAGGAAAATGGCCCACGAAGAGTAAAGATAATTTTCAAAATTTTGGTGGAAAAGAGTCCAAATATTCGAAGAGTTCGACTTGTCAAATGGGTGAGAGAAGTTGTAGCAAAAATGGAATTCAAGGCAACTTTAGAGGTGAAATTAAGAAGTATGACAAGTGTAAGACACCATGCTATAATTGTCAAAAGTTTGATCATTTTGCAAGAGATTGCAACACGAACAATAGGGAATCTCAAGGAGATGAAGCCAAGGTTGCTATATAAGAGGTGGATGATGATAATACACTTCTGGTCTTGATCACAAAAAGTGAATGCAACAACAACAGGTTGCATGAGAGTAGCAACAAAAATTCTGGGAATGTTGTAGAAATGTTTGCGGAAGAAAATATTATGGTGATTGTGAGAGAAGGAGTCCAGTACAATGAAAAACTATACTTAGATTTTGGTTGTTCTACGCATATGACAGGTAGGAAGGATTGGTTTGCCAAAATCAATCAAGCCACGAAGAATAAAGTCAAATTTGTAGATGACACCACTTTAGCGGTCGACGGGATAAATGATGTTTTGATCATGAGAAGGGATGATGGACATTCCTTGATCAAAGATGTATTTTGTATTCCTAGAATCAAATGTAATCTTCTAAGTATTGTCCAATTGCTTGAGAATGGTTACATGATTCACATGGAACCCAAGACTTTGTGCGTTATGACACAAACAGGTTTGTTGGTCCGTAAAGCGCATATGGCTGCCAATAGAATTTTCAAGATTGAGTTGCATATGATGTATCATAGGTGTATTGCTACATAGACAAGTCAAGAAGAGTGGTTGTGGCACTACCGCCTTGGGCGTCTCAATTTTAGAAATCTTAACGCATTGCAAAGGAATGAAATGATAACAGGGTTTCCATCCATCAACATATCAGTTGAGATTTGTGAAGAGTGTGCATAACAGAAGCAACACAAGGGTAAATTCAACAATGATGTAGGTTGTAGAACCAAGCAACACCTTGAGATGGTGTGTTCTAATGTGTGTGGGCTGATGCAAGTTGATTTGTGTGGTGGGAATAAGTACTTTTCACTTGTATCGATGATTATAGTAGAAAGCTATGGACATACTATTCGCGGGAGTTTCTCGCAAACAATCTATAACCTCTTAATTAAAGGTTACTTGTAGGACCGACTACAAAAGTCCTAAAGTATCGTGTTAAGTTTGACAGTATTTTAGGTGTTTGACAAGAACAAGGCGTGAAGAATACAAATGAGAAAATAAAGACAAGTAAATGGTATATAAATTGATAAATTGTAACAGATAAATAAGACATTGTAAAGATAAAAGTGCTTTGAATTTGAGGGTGGACGCAATCATACATCTTTCAGAACTGACTCGTTTCTCTATGCGCTGGTATTTTGAGTGCTATCTTACAATGTTACAAAATGCGACCTCTAAAAGGAGTGTAATAATTTTCTTAAATAGATGCTAAAAAATGTAATTATCGACGGTTACTTGAGCCACTCACATTGTCGGTTCGTGCGACACTACTTTTAAAACTTCCATGTTTCGCTCAATACTCTTTGATGATAACCACTTTTACCACCATCTTTTTTTTTCTCTCAACTTTTCTGGTCGTCATCGACTTTGCTTCGCTCTTGATACTATCTCGTCGACCTTATTTTTTGGTATAATCCCTAAAATCCTGTCGACATGCCCATAGCTCTTTGTTGATGCTCTTCATTGACGAAGGATATCACCTAACCTATGACCTAATATTTAAGTCGGAAATCTTCTTCTCAATACATACATAATCAAGATAAAGGGTGAGGTGTTTGAAGTGTTTAAGAAGTTCAGTTCCATGGTTGAGCAGCAAAGCTGTTACAAGCTCAAAGTTCTCAAAACGGATGGTGTAGGTTAGTATGTCTCAACTGCCTTTGGAAAGTTTTGTGATGAAGAGGGGGATAATGCATGAGGTACGACCATCCTATACACAGTAGTAAAATGGTTTTGCCGAGAGGAAGAACCGATCAATTATGAACATGGCGATAAGCATGTTAAAAGGGAAGATCTTATCAAAAGAGTTGTAGTGAGTACCGGTATCCACAACAGCCTATTTGTGGAATATGTGTCCCACGGTTTGTGCTAACCGGTTACGAGCTCGATTTTTAGCTTTTTCTTGTAATTAGATTATTTGTTTTAGGTCTCAATAATTTTGTAACACTTGTATAAATGCCTTGTAGGCATCCTCATATCAAATTAATGCAATTATTCATTCTCACCCTCAATTATCTCTCTCTCTCTCTCTATATATATATATATATATATATATATATATATATATATATATATATATATATATATATATATATATATATATATATAATCGCCTTTTATATCTCTATCTTATTATTCATATACTCTAAACCCTTCATTGCTCACCTATTGTGTGATTTTATGTTCCAACATAGCAACTATTTACTTCATGAAAGTATTTTTGTTTTTTTAAAATGTGGACTTGACTGAGGTTTCTCTACTAGGGGGACTGAGGATTGAAGCTTTTATTATGGAACAAAGAACTCTCAAATCCACTTCAAATAAAATGGACAAATATGAGAAATCGTGTTGTAATAATCAACATGCTTTCGTACCATTTTTCTTTATACTTAATATTTTCTAACATCAAAACCAAGCAATGAATCTTTTACAGAGACTCTGCAAAGGCTTGGCAACTTGTGTCATGTAAGATAATGAATACAATTTTAAAAAGAATTGATTTTGCCATCCAAAAAGGAAGGAGCGGAGAAGAATGGAGTGGTATCGATTCCATTTCATCCCAACACTTATCATCATATTGCTTCCCTTCCGATTTGGGCGAAATGAACAACTTACCTTATTCCGTTCTAAAATTTTTATATAATAAAATGATATATTTATTTCACTTTACTCCATTCCACTCCGCTCTGTTCTATTTCACTCTATTTATCTTATGATTCCCAAACACATTGGAAGACTATATTTAAAATATATAGTTTCTTATAGACTTGTTGTGGACAAATAGGCTACAAGAAAATTGTTGGTTTTAAAGGGCATGGTGCATCCAAAAAATTGGTCATAGTTTTACTTGTTATTTATGAGGAGAAAAAATATAATTTATTATGATGGAGACAAAATAAAATGACAAATTGTAAATAAATTATTGTTTTCATTACAAAAGTAAAACTAATAAAATTCCTTGATAATAAATCCATGATAGAAATCGGATAATTTTTTTTACCAAAAGAACATATTTTTCCAATAATTTTTTACCAAAAGAACATATTTTTCCAGTTTTATCTCCATATGCTATAATTGCTAATTTAATTCTCTAACTATCATAGTTTTAAAAAAAAACAATAATTTTGAAGTGGTTCTATGTAGAGGTGTTCATGGCTTGGGTTTGGTCTAATTTTATTAAATCTAATATCTGATTCAATTAATAGTCATTAGTTTGGGTTGAATGTTTAAGTCGTATTTCTAAAACTAAATCTGAATCGAACCAATTTGTTCATCAATGGATTGGGTTAGTTAGGTTCGTGGGTAACCCATTAAATATAATTTTCAAATTTTAAATAAAATATCAATTTTATTAACGCATTTATTTTACCAAAGTATTACAAAATAATAAAATTTTAGTATTTAATTTAAATAAAATTTATCATTTAATACTTAAAACTCTTTTATGATTCAGATCAAGTCAAAAAAAATATACAAATGGTGTAAAGTATAATTTAAAAAGTAAGATACATCTCTTTGAATAAAGAAAATTGATATCTCAAATTTGATTTAAAAAAATATATGCGTCGTAAGAATTATATTTGATAATGTATAGATAAAATAAAATAAAATAAAAATATAGTGACATGTCAATGAGTTGGATTCGCGGGTTCGTGGATTTAAAACTTCAAACTCGTTATCCGAACCAAATACCACTGAATTTGAATGAGTTAGTTCGGGTTGAACCCGTACATGATTGGGTTGGGTAAAAATGAGGGTTGAATTGGATTGGGTGAATGAGTTCGCGGGTCGTCCCGTATCCATGAACACCCCTAGTTCCACCCATTGAATTGACAAATTCTTTTATTTATTTTTAATTATATTATATTTTCCTGTAATTTGTTTTATAGAAAATAGACCAAGATTTGACCAAGACAAATGGTTGGGCGAATCACACAGAGGTTTAACAAGCAAAGTCAGAGATTGTACATTTGTAAAAAGAGGAGCGCCGATGTAACATCTCGTACATATATGTCTAGAATAATATGTAGTGATGTTATAAATGGAAAAAAGAAACATACATAAACTGGAAAAGACTAGAAATTAAAATCATATATAACCCAACTCTAATAGCATAATGTATACAATTAACTTGTCTTCAATAATGCACAACGGAAAGATATCATCTAAGAAGGTCTTCTTGCCATCTACTCGCCTACAGTCTTCAAAACCGACCATCTAGCAATTCTTCTACCTAAAATATGTTCCTGAAAAATCATAAGAGGATTGGGGTGAGATTACTAAATCTCAGTGAGTTCCCCTATCTTATGTGTTCACTCGGTTCTACAAGGTGCATGCATCAAACTAATTCACCGTGAATCTGGGGTTTCCTCACGGTTGAGTGCAAATACACAATAAAGGTACACCACTATTAGAAGTCCCATAACTATCCAATGAGACAACAAGAAAACACAACCGACTATAGAACATAAATAAATATGCATACCCATACCCATGTACGAGTAATCCAAAAGTAATTTCTACCTTCTTATCTAGGCTACGCAATTCACACCCTCGATGAGTCGCGAGTGCCTATCATCAAGAGACTTGCACAAGCACAATGCACGATGAATCAGATGAGTCGAAAGTGATTGACGCCTAGTGGATACACAATCACACTCGTGACGAGTTACCGCAATGATCTTGCCTATATGGCATCACTACCCCTTCAATCATCCATACGCAAGTGAGTACAAATCCAAGTGCAATCACGCCTTCTTGAACGTAGAAGCCCACCAGACGAAAGCCTAGTGACATTGCCTATTTGGTGTCACTAGAGGCAAGAAACTGTAGTGATATTTCCTATGTGGCATCACTTACTTGCCATACAAAGAATAATGATGAGGAGCCAAGTGGGAAACACCATATAGAACCGCACTTGCATATCGCCTTTGGTAGCTCAAGTGTGTATGACTTATCAAGAACGTCGATAGGATCCAACACCTCATCGCGTCGGTAATAAATGTCATAAGCGCTTTACCAACTTCTAGCCTACGTATACTTCAATTCCCGCATATATCAAACAGTCACATCAAGCCACCAAGGCAGATCCATCCGAGCATTCAACCGAAATGAACAAGAACAAGTAATGATCACATAATTGCATTTCTACATAATGCACTTTTCAACACTTTGCATATAACAATCATACATATTCATGATTTTAGCATACAAATGATCATAACATAATATCATACAATTCATAACATTAGTCACATAACAAAGAGGCCTCTGATTCCTGACATAGACAAAATTGCACTCGGGGGAATTAAACATACATTTCTTAAATTCCATTAATGCTTATTCAACATCATGCAACTAAACATCCCTTTTCCATAACCTTTAAATGAAATAAAGGCATGATATCTAAGCATATTCATAAAGGGCATTAAAATACCTTTCTAACGCTTCCTACCAGACTCCGTTTCGAGTTATAAAACTCAAGTTATCGTCGAAACAATAAAAGTTATTTTTCTGTCAGTGAGCAATCGATTTTTACCTGAAGCTGAATCAAAAATGACATTTTTGCAGCATAAAAATCAGTCCAAATTGTATCCTAACCATGTATTAAGTCCCCTATCATGGTGTATACAATTCATTATAATAACAACACCAAAATAACATATGATTTCCATTAACACATCCACAATTCCATTCATCCATGTTTAATTCCATCTATGTTCATATTCTCTTCATCATTCATATAAGTATGTGAAGTCAATATTCATGATGAGATGAAAAATAATGAGGTTAATATTTCATACTCAACAGCACGGTCAATCCACACAACCAAACACAACATAAATACATAGCAAACATGTTGTTCTAATTCATCATGCAAAATCACCACATCACTCATGAACCCTAACCTTTCTTTCATGTCATAAAACCCCCAATTCTACCCAAGTTCCTATCTATGAAACTCACCTTGCATCTAAGGAGGTTTGGATGATGAACATACTGTATAAGAACTCTATTCTTGATCATAAGTTCACCTCCAAGTCCAACAATCTCGTAACACCATTTCTCTCATTTTCAGCAAGAAGTCCCAAACTTCAAACTTGTTTTTCTTATTCAATACAGAACCTATGAACACGAAATCATATATAAAAATGAAGGGAAATTCGTAAGCTTTCAGAAAAATCAAGAATCAGCTTAATCGGAGTTACAAGTAGAGAGATATGACCTGATTTGTGGAAGTTGTTCCAATGTTGCGAAAATGGCAAGGTTGGTGATGAATCTGTGAGTTCTTCTCCTACTCTTTCTCTACTTTATTCTCAAACTTTTGAGTTGTTCACCATCTACAAACAACTCATAAGATCCCATGCATTTAGTATTTAATGACCATAATACCCCCAACCATGTTATTATTTCAAACTTGCCACTTAATACACATTGACTTAGTAAATTCTTGATACTAGTAGCCATTAGGTCTCAATACAATTATTCTCATGTTATGAGATATGGGATATTACAGTCGAGGCGAGCTAAACAACCAACCTAGGGAATCATATTAGTTCAATAACGTGTATGGATGAGCTAGTAAGGAAGTTAAGCTCGCAAGGTGAGCAAGACAATTTGAGTGATAGTTATCTAAAATCTTGGTTTTTGTAATACTAATATTGTTTTTTTAGATAAGCAACTTGAATCAAATAAGAGTATTACGGGTACATTAACCCTAGTAAAAAGACGAAACCGAATTTGACTCAAATCACCAACTTATTTTAAGAAATCAATAGGGCGTTTACACCACTCATAAAATTACAACTTATTCTACATTTTGATCTTATGGCCAACCACCACCAAGAAAAATATTTCACTTTGAATACTATATCCTCCACATCTCCTAAACCTCAATTAAACATGATATCATTTCTTACCTTCCAAATGCACCGGTAGACAACCAGCCCAATCACTCTAACTTTATCCTTCTTCACCAACCCCTTATAACAATTCCCACAAAACAAAAAATTGGTATAGCGGTCTGGACCCACCAAAAACTCAATATTTAGTCAAGTTTGAATTCTATCCCGCACCTTTATTGCAATGTTACAATGAACCATTATGTGATCTAGATCTTCTCCATTGGTAAGACAAAATACACATACCAACTCATGCGAATTATGAATGATGTTCCTACGAGCTAATTGGCTTAGCGTTGGAAGTTTGTCATTCAAAATTCTCCACCCAAAACCTTTTAACTTAGATGGGATCTTAGTTTCCCATAACACCTTGAGCGCGACCTTTCTCTCTTCCAATGAAAACACCATTGTCTGGCCCTGCAATAATTTCTCATAACATGATCTGACCATGAATTGGCTGCCACCAGCAAATGCCCAAATAAGACAATCTTCCTGGTTTGGTACTTGACTGGTTTCTTCCAGTACTGCCATAAGCTCAGCCGCTTGGGCACGAAACTCTTCCATGTTGAACTTGCTTCTCCAAGAACTAGCCCACTGCCATGAACCATTGGTTCACTCTTCTTATTCTACCATAAGCGCATTCTTGTTCACCTCCCCCGTGTAAATTAGAAGAAACATAGTTGCCAACGAATATTTTCCCAACCACCTCCCTGTCTAAAACGGAATGGACAAGGAGGTGACTGGACCAATATTTGTTGACAACTATGTTTCTTTATGTTTTTTCTCTGTGTTTTTCGATGTTAAACTTCAAAATTATTCGTTTGATTTAGAAATATTAGATTTCTTTTACTTAAAGAATCTAGAAAAATAATGTATCTTATCGTTAATTGTTAGGAATAAGATTAGGTTTGCAACTACTATACATTATTGGATCATAATATTGAATGGATTAACTATAAAAAAAATAGAAGCTAATAGATTTAGTATATCTCACTCCGTGTGTAACATTCCTATATTTTTATATATAATAAATTTAGCATTTTAGTAAATTTTATTATTTATTCAAGAAATTATGTGTTGCTTACTAAATTAGTCTCTCAATTTTACTTTTAAACATTTTTAGTCTCTCATCTTCATTTTTGGTCAAGAAAATGCTAAGGTGTAAATTTTTTTAAAATGTGTCATTTTTTTATGATGTGGCATGAGTATTTATATTTTTATATTATCCAGGTCAAGGTTATTTTATAGATAAATTATTAATAATTTTTTATAGAATAAATATATAATTAATAATTATTTTATAAAAAAAAACTAGTGGAACAGTCGTGTGTTCGCATGGGTACTGGTGTGATACGACGAAATGTTACCATTTTGTGTGGTTATTGAAAAAAAGTTAATTGAATACATAATTAATGAAAAATATTTTGATTAGTTAATTTCATATTTTTGTTAATATTTAATATTTTGATAAGTAACTTCATGTTTCCATTAATATTCAATATTTTGATCAGTAAGTTCATGTTATCGTTAATATTCAATATTTTGACAAAGAGCATAAGCTTAATAACTGTTCTAGACTGTCCGAATACCTATCGGGCAGGTCACTCCACCTCGAGGTACTACGATCCACCAGGATTCAACTATATACTGGGGGCTCCTACCTTCCCGTTCTGTGCGCCACACGATGTCCCTTGCTCGACACCTGTCGAGCAAGTCCGCAGTTCATCTCGCTATTTGTTATGCACGTTATGCCTCCCCTGCTCGACATAACGACTAGTTACGAGCATCATCGCCCGATCTGACCTGGTCAGCTCAGATAGCTATATTCGCGGATCCGCATATCCAGACCCAAATATAGCAACCAATGAATATCCTCCTATGATCATTACATAAACCCTCATATCCTTGAGGGCAAGGTATTACATTCTTACTCTCAAAACCCTAAAATTCAGTATTCCCTCTTTAAACATTTACTTACTTTAGCATCGGAGTGCCTTGCAGGTACACCACCCCCTACTCATCATCAACCTTGCTCGAAGGATCTTCAACCGTTCCGGCCATCTCCGATTCTGATCACTCGTTCAGATCAGTGGTGCCATCTGTGGGAATATATCTTCCCCGTCTTCATTCATTACCCATAAATTAGAAGATCAAAGATATCTTAAAACTCCCAACGAGATGGTTGATAACAACGATCAACTTCGTTCCAGCAAGGTCATTCTCTCGCTTGTCCAAAAAATAGACGGGAGTGACACCTTCCCTCATCTAGAGGATCTCGCAGATCTCAGGGACGACATGACCACCTCCCCTGATTCTGATGATGCGGGTGACCAAGATTCCCTATTGGATAACTAGAAATCCAGGAACCAAGCTAATGACCTTATCATCACTCATCCCTCGGCACCACTGTCGATCAACACAGACCCAACATTGGCTGCAATCATATCTGCTCTTAATCACACTAATAGTCTCCTCCTCCAGCAGGGCCAACGTATCGATACTATGGAAAATAATTGTCCCTCGTATCCACCCAGAGACCTAAGACAGCCATATCCCACAGCCCCTCGCCAAGAAAGCCTACTCGGAGTCAAGCACATCCTGTCCGTTCTTTTCCGAAAAAGAGGGGACACACCCACCTTAACAAAACTGGGGATCTCCTTCGCACAAGAAGACAAAGAATGAGTCATATTGCTCCTGCGATCATTCTCCATCGCTAAAGTTAAGACAGGAGAGATACCTCTCTCCCCAGCATAGAAGAAACAACCATTTTGTCTCCGTCTCCCCCGACCAGAGTGATGAAGTCGAGCATCACGGTCCCTTATGTCGGGCTATCATGGATATCCCTATTTCATCTGGTCTGGAAAAACCTCCTAGGCTCGGGCAGTACGATGGTACCATCGACCCCGACGAGCATATAGAGAACAATGATGCTTTGCTCGATTATCGTGGAGTCCGAGGGGCCATCCAATGCCGCCTTTTTCCTACGACCTTGAGAAAAGGGGCCATGGCGTGGTACAAAAGCCTGCCCGAAGGGTCGGTAACATCTTGTAAACACCTTGGAAGATTATTTTCCACATATTTCACTGCATCCTGATGTCACCCTAAATCGGAGGCTTCCCTAGAGGTCATCATCCATGGTAAAGAAGAATCTCTCCGAGCGTACATCGAGAGGTTCAATCAAGAAGCCGTCCGAGTCTCGACAATGGAGGATATGAAAAAATATCTCCTCGAAAGAGGACTACGCCCTCGCAGCGACTTCACGAAGGCCGCAGGCATTGAAACTCCGTCAACATTGGATGCTTTCCTCCTGAAAGCCCAAGCGTACATCCAATATGAAGCAAAGGAGGCCGCTAACTGTGCTCACGACACCCGACACAGGGATAATGTCAAGAGCTCAAAGAATAAAGACCCCTCGACATCTCATCGAGGGGGGAGAGAAGACGGGAGGACAAACCCCGTGACTCTAGAGACCACAAGGGGCTAGTCGATTGATTCAGCGTTTATACCTCTCTCACCACATCTCGAGAATGTATCATGACCAATTTTGCAAACTCCGAGTTCAATCAAGGAGAATACGTATCCCCCGATAGACCCCAGCAAAATTGGGGACCGATAAAAGTAAATATTGCAAATTTCACAGAAGTCACGGGCGTGTGACAAATGACTGCATCAACCTGAAGGATGCGATTGAGATACCAATCAAAGATGGGTGTCTCAAGCAATACAAGAAGAAGAATGCTGCAAAAGAGGAAGCCCCCTCATCCAGTAAGGTCGAGGACGAAAAACTTGTTGAAGAATCTTTCATGCTCGTAGCTATGAGAATTTCCAGGCCAGAAAACTTCATCTTTCCTGACCTCGATACCACTCAGGCGTACTTCGCTGCCCACAGTCCTTAGGAATCCTTCCCAACGGCCATGATCATCTCCGGTGGAGGGTTCACCAAAAACTTCATCGGATCAATTAAAAGAAGGTTTGGCGATCTCGTCAAGACAAGTTCAGATATGGGCGCCACCCTCCACAACATTCAAGGCAAGTCTCACCCACTAGCCTTTTACAAAGAGGAATTATTGGGCGGTGCCCCCAATGCAAATATTCCCCTGCTCGTTCACGCTCGTATGGCTAACTTCAACGTTAGTAGACTTTTAGTAGACCAATGAAGTTCGACCGATATCATGTAACCTCAGCTCTTCTGAACTTTGCAGCTCAAAGAAACACACTTGACTCCATACATTGGCTCAGATCTGCAAGGGTTCAATGGGTCCACGGCGAAACCATGGGGTATGTTGAAGTGATCGTGACCTTCGACACCAGAGTGACGGGTAGGTCGATCAAAACTCAGTTCTTGGTCATTGATTTCCATCCTTGTATCAATGCATTTTTGGTCGACCCACTCTCTCCGAGCTAATTGCAGTACCATCCACAGTCAACCTAAAGATGAAATACTACATGGCGAACGGGCAAGTGGAAATATTGCACGGAGATATTAAGGCATCTCGAAGATGCTTCGAAGCTTCCGCAAAGGGCATGGACTCTATCAATAACCAGCCATCAGTTTGAGGCAGATTCGGCCTTCTAGAAAGTTCTAATAAGCCAGAACCCCTCCCTCGAGTCGATGCCATCAATCCTGATAGCCTCTTGGAGCCCGAAGACTTCGAAGAGAAAAGGAGTAAATGTAAATCTCCAACGATCGAAGAAGACGCGCCCGCTCCTAGAAGCTCGAAAGGATCCTCGAAGAAACATATGCGACCGATCCCATATGGTGAATTTGAGCTCGTACCACTCGATAGCGACCCCAGTATAGGAGTCAAGATCGGAGCAAATCTTTCGGTGTTAGCCTAAAACCAACTCAAATCATGCTTGAAGGATAACACGGACCTCTTTGCCTGGAGTGCGGCCAAAATGCCTGGTCTCGACCCATAGGTGGCATGTCACCACATGGCCATTAATCCTGCCCTTGAGGACGTAGCACAGTGCAGACGAAAGCAGTCCCCGGAGAAAATCGAGGTTGCCGAGCAAGCTGTTAGGGACCTTCTAGAGGCCAATTTTGTATCGGAAGTGAAATATACTACTTGGTTCTCCAACCATGTACTTGTGAAAAAGAATAATGGAAAATGACGCATGTGCATTGATTACTCTGATCTCAATAACGCATGTCCTAAAGACGCCTACCCCTTTGATCTGCTGCCGCGCGCAAATCAAAACGAGAAATTTTGAAAATATAGTATAACGACAATGTGAATCAAATCATATCACAAGTATTCTTGATTATATTAACTAACGATAGTAACGATTGGGGGTGCTAAAGGTTTTCGATTAAGAAAAAGTTATTAACAGTTAAGCTACAAACAAACTAATCTACTGTGTCGTTTTCTGACTTATCATCGGTTCTTAGAAAATTACAATTCCCTAAATGGGTCTGATCATATTCGATTATAACAACCATTGTCAAGCGCAATAGAAATTATATGAAACATGTTCGTGAGTTGCGAATTAAGAAAACAGATTAAAAATTGTTGCGAATTAAGCAAACACAACTTTGATCGTTCGTGAAAATATAAAAGCTATGTTAACACGAATTGACTCAGGATCATCAATCAAAAATTGAATTTAATAATTCTATCCTATAGTAACAATTAAATTAAGCAAATAATTGAGATTATAGGAAGAATTCAAAGGAAACAAATTGGAATTTATAAAAACCTCAAAGTAGAATCTGATTTACAACAGACTGATTCTTGGAATTAGTTCTTCATGTAATCGTAACAGTCAATGTAATTTTTCTCAATGTTTGAAAGTTAAAGTGAACAGTGCACGGATGCCTAGTTATTCGTGCACACCATAGAATTTGGGTTACGATCCAACTAGGGAAAAAACATAAAAAAAACCCGACCCAAAACTTGGCCCAAAACTTATTATTTCTAATGCTGCAAATTCAATGAATTATTCAACCTTGATACAGTATGAATCAGATTCTGGCCACAACTATAAAGTTGTAGATATTTCTCTTAGCTTTCCAACGCATGTTCGAACGCCTCAATCTGATTTTTATAGCTCTAATTATGAGTGTTTCCGCGAAAACTGTTAAAGCTGAAAATAACATAAGAAAATCAAATTAAACTAAAAATAAATTAAATTGGGAAAATATTATAAAATATAAAAATAAGTAAATAAAAACATAGAAATTCTTAAATACAAACATGGAAGAATTTCCATTAAAATGCACTGATCACCCCTGCCTAACATTGATAAACTCGTTGATAATTCTGCAGGTTTTAAATTGCTTTCATTCATGGACGCCTATTCAGGCTATAACCAAATTCCCATGGCCAAAACGTACACAATTTACACGGCCTTCATGACCTAATCGAGAAACTATCACTACAGCGTGATACCCGTTAGCCTGAAGGGCGCAACATATCAACGAATGATGAATAATTTTCAATGGAGAAATCGGAGACATGCTTGAAGTGTGTATGGACGACATAATCATAAAATCTCAAGAGGAAGTCAATCATGCCCTACACCTTAGTAAAGTATTCGACCAAGCCAGAAGAGTCAAAATGAGGTTCAACCCCGAGAAGTGCACCTTCGGAGTCCGGGCTGGGAAGTTCCTCGGCTTCTATCTCACCGAGCGCGGGATAGAAGCTAACCTCGATAGATGTCAGGAATTCTAGAAATTACCCACTCCGAATTCCATAAAATCCATTCAATTCCTCAACAGTATGCTCACCTCGCTATCACGATTCATCGCGAGGTCGGCAAAACACGCACTCCCATTCTTCAAATTGTTGAGGAAAGAGGCTGTGTTCGATTGTGTGATAACTGATTTTTTCAAAATCTGTTTTTAAAACAATGAATTCACCACCTAATTTTATTTGTTCCAAAGGAACGGGAAAATATAGATAAAACCCGTGAAGTCGGATAAGGCGATCTACGAGACCAAAAGATACGAATTCGAGAGTTGGTTATGCAAGGAGAAGATATTAGCACTCCTCACATCCATCGTACTCGATGGGAACCGTTTAGTTCGTGTGTGTTTACGTGTGTTTATTAAATTCTTTATAAGAATAGAAGAAAAAAGGTCTTTATTTATGGGTTTTGAACTCGCCAAAGACATCGCATCTTGTGTCTATGTACTCCCTCGTGCAATGGGAAAGTCAGAGTTCCGTAGTTCCTCTTGAAAAAGTTTAAGTTGGTTGTGTTGATTTTATAAGAAAAATCGTGCATTAGATATTTCAAATGCTTGAACTTGACTTGTTTAGTTTGTTTGAAAAGCTAAGTCTTTGTTCGTATTTGAATTGAATATTGCACACTCTTTGCAAAAAAAGAGTTTGATGGTCGCATATGAGCGAAAAAGGTTTGAGTGAATTGAGTTAATTTTAAGTGGGTGAAAAGTACCGAATAACAGGACTAGTGTCCTACCATTCAAATAATAGAAACCAGAGGAGCTCAATGCTCAACGAGTCGTCTATCATCCCAAAAAGTTTTCTTATGAAAAAAAGTGAAGTGAAACAAAGTTCACGTTATTAAGAGTCTTTAAACAATTGGTCTAGCTTCCAAAGATTTAAAGACTTGGAGTTAATTTGGCACAAGTTTTTAAACAATTGGCCTAGCGTCCAATGATTTAAAGACTTGGAGTTTATTGTGAAATACAATTTTTGAAAAAAGGCACTCGACTTTGGATCGAGGTTTGTAACTTTTGATTTACGGAAGTGTTTTAGCGTTTGATTTATGAGAAAATAAGAAATGGAATTGGGTTATGATTAATCAAGTATATAGACTTAATTAATCTCGTGAAGATAGGTGTTCCTACCCCCCAACTATGAAACCCTTGTGCATGGATGATTGGTATATGGACCAATGTTTATTCGGGTTATGGTTAATCGATGCAAACTAGTGCTTTGATTAACCTTGTGAGAATGTCCATGCCCATTCCCAACTATGATACCCTTGAGGAATTTGACATATGAGTCAAATGAGATAATAGAATCAAGTGTGTGGAGTGTACAATTGTGAATAATTCATACAAGCATACAATAGGCGAGTAAAATAATTAAGCACACAATAC
Organism: Vicia sativa; assembly: GCA_021764765.1. NCBI lineage: Eukaryota > Viridiplantae > Streptophyta > Magnoliopsida > Fabales > Fabaceae > Vicia > Vicia sativa. Next base: position 212,178,020 of record CM038796.1, read on the forward strand.
ACGTCTAAATCCTTTAAATACTTATTAGAATTACAATTTTATTTTGATAAAATTAATTAATAATTTAATCAATAATATCGAATAAAATTATCTTAGACTAATAATTATTTAATACAAAAACAAAGTTTATTTGCTTATGTAAAATAAAAGTAATTGAAAAGAGATAAGGATTTAAAGATAGCCTGTTTTGAAGCTAGATTTGAGGGTGTAGATAAGAAGGGGAATCACATCGTGTAGGCTCGGGATGTTTGGTAAGGGCGTAGAGAATCAACTAAGCTCAATGTATCGGATGAAAGCCGATTAGAAATTCCTACATCACATGAGATACAAACAAAACCAACAAAGCTCGAATATCAATTATTTTGAACATTGCACTTTATTAAATTAAATTTAGAATATATTCATGTAGGAATCAACTATAAAAAGGCAACCGATATATTTGTGTTCATACGCATTCAAAAGTCAAATTGAATTTAAAGTTCAAAATCGCAACACAAAGATCATTACAATATAATTTGAATTTATTTACAAATGAATATGGTAAGGTATAAAATCAAAAGTAACATGTACATGATTATATATTTACATTTCTAAATATAATAATAAAAATACTAAGTATTTTAGATATTTACAAAATTAAAAATACATTACTAAATATTATATTGAAATAGTAACATGAATATTAAAATGCTAATGAGCAAGTGTCGATGTGCTAATTGAAAGTGAATGTTTTGAACAATCCTTGAATGTCTTCACAAATAACAAACTCGTTAGTAGCAATAGTGGGATAAAATTGAAATTAAATGCAATTGCAATAAATTTGAACATGGTTAGTAATCAAGATTATAAAATTGAATGAAATTTACATGAATCTAACATGAACACTTTTCAATAATCGAAAGCTTAAATCAATATTCAATCCACATAGCATCTCGATCTAACTTCATTCAACATTGAGTAAACACAACAAGAGGAAGCTATAGGGTATGGCTGGCTTTGGCTTTAAGAGTGGTTTCACCGGGAAACCATCCTCTTAGGATTCAAGAGTGATTTCACCGGGAAATCATCCTCTCAAGGTTCTATCCTAGCGCGGGTGATTCTTTTTATTGGAAGCCCAATAGGAGCCTGTTAAGAGATTTCTTGGTCTATTTCTTGTTTGATGCCCAAGAGAAGGCTAAACTCAATGAGGAGTTCTTTTGAACGAAGCCCAAGAGGAGGCTGACTCAGTACGGGAGTGTTGTCTTATATGAAGCCTAAGTGGAGGCTAAACTAAGTAAATGAGTTTTCTTATATGAAGCCTAAGAGGAGGCTAACTCACTAAATGAGTTATCTTATATAAATCCCAAGAGGAGGCTAAAGGAGAACCTAGTTGTTAGACTAGTTGTCATGTTATACCTGAACAGTTATATGAACAAGTGTGTGATATGTATTCACAGGAGTTTATGAAGGAAATATAAACAAGTGTATAAAACATGCGTTTAAAGCAAGTGTAACTTGAACATTTACAAGTTTGAATGTGTACAAGGGAATGACTATGTACACGAAGGGGTGTTTATGTACAAGGAAATGAATATGTACATAGGAGGGTTGGGACTTACACCGTAAGGGAGGCCCATTGATTTTAAGAAGAGTTTCATCGGGAATAATTCTTCTCTTAATACCAACGGATTTGGTGTATAAACAAGCGAATGAAAACAAACGAAAGAAGTTTGTTTATGCTTGGATATTTATAAAGATGATTGAATATGTACAAGGAAATTTAATATGTACATAAAAGAATTGGGACTTACACCGTGAGGGAGGCCCATGATCAATTAAGAAATTCGAGAAAAAAACTGGTTTGGTTTTATCTTCAAATCGAGTCGATCATGGAAAAAGGTGTGTAAGTTTGTTGAAATGTTTTGAAAAAGGTTTTGAAAATGATTTTGAAAAGTGAAGTATATTCACAAGAAGTTTTGAAAAGATTTGAGTTTTGAAAGTTTGAAAGAAAATATCTTTGAAAAGTATTAAGAAATACTTAAAATGTTTCATTTTTGACTCAATAAAAATATAATCAAAAGAAAATATTTTTGAAAATAATAAAAACATCTCAAAATAGGTATATTAAATGATAAGTGTGCAAAAAATCATCTCAAAATGAGAAGTTTTGATTGGTTTTTTGAAAATGTTGAAGTTTGATAGAAAATATGAAGAAAACAAGTGGTAAAAATTTGATTTTGGTCCTAAGGAGGTTTGAAATCATGACCTTTGGCTTGGAAGTGAAAAGCTTTACCACTGAGCCAAGTGCTTATCTTGTTATTTACACGTTTCCATTTAATTATATTTAAAAACAAGTATTTGGAAATGTTTAAAAATGAAGGAAAGTGAAAAAAAATGGCAAAATGGTCTCAGGGGGATTCGAACCCTGGACCATAGGCAAGGCAAGGAACATGAAAAGCGCGCTGTCTACCACTGGGGTGGCTATACATCTGTTTATCTATTTTACTCCATGTTATTATATTTTAAACTAACTATTTGAATTTCTGGAAAACAAATCGCGCGCGCAATTGTTCTTCATCTTCTTCAATCTTCATCAATCCATAGATTCTTCATTTCTTAATGAAATTAAAAGATGTAAACATGAAACTTGCTCAATTTTTAACCAGGAACACGATGGTGATGATTAATTTCATTTATTTTCAGTTTAGAATGATTAATTTTGAACGTGTCCAGATGAACCCTAATTCTAAGAATCAACATGAAATCGTGTATGGATCATGATTTATGAAATTGATTGAGGGTTAATGATCAGCATAAGTGCAGAAACAAAGTGGCCAAGCAATTTTTGAACTGGAATGCATGAATCATAGAGTTCAAAGTATGAGTGACTTACCTCTTCGAACTGAAATCGAAATCCTGTTTAAAGTGTTTCCAGTTGTTGTTTGATGATTGCTATAGCACAACTGAACCTTATGGAAGGTGTTTGAATACTATGCTTGCTTTGAAATGGTCTGGATCATTCCACCCAAGTCCAACTGCAGCTACTTGATGTAAGTTTCTAATTTGAGGTTGGAGATGTTACAGGTCAGGGATGATGATCTAGATCACTCATATGAAGTATATGGATGATATTTGAAGTGTTAAATCAAAGTTAGCACGAGCAAATTAGAAGTTTAGATGTTAAGGCATCATTTACAAGCTTTGAGATTTTGAACAATGATTCTGAGTTTGGGCAGTTCTTGTGATGGTTTTATGTTTTGAGCAACTTCTAATTGATGTTTAGAACATGTTAGAAGCCTAAATTCTCTCAGATTTTGCAAGGTTTGAAAATTGCAAAAATTCCCTCTTTGAACTTTGTAACTTAGAATTCAAGAAAGAAAGAAAGCTTGATTATAATAGATTTGGTGTGATTTGAATTTGAGGAAATGACCTCTATTTATAGGCCAAGAATTCTGAATGACAAGGCAAAGTTATAATTGAGAGAGCTTGCAACTTGGCTTAAGTGGTAAGAAGGAATCTTTTGCATTTAATGCAAAAGTAACTTTCCTAACCATGGTTAATTTTTTCTTTGATTCAATCCTCTTCTTCAATCATGTAGAACTGATATTTATCAGTTACAACCTATCTCTAAGTGATGACAAGGCTTCTAGAAGAGGGATTTGTGAAAAATGACTCATATTTTTGAAACATGTACTTGAAATTCCATGGTTTTGGAGCTCTATGTTTCAAAATCAAAAGTATAGCTAGACAAAGTTTTTTTTGCAAGTTCTTGGACATTTTGCAAAGCTTGCAACAAGGGATACAACTTTCATGTTTTGAGTTTTTTCTGATTCCAAATGGATCTAGGTGAAAAATGGCCATGAAAGTGGGGAAAAACCATGTTTCTTAACACTTGAAAAAATTTCTAAGTGTTAGAAATTTTTCAAATCTTGACTTTTTGTTGACTTTTTCACATTTCTTGATTTTTTATGATCATGATGGATCATTTGAAATGTTTTTATGATTGAAAAAGTTTGGTCTTGAAAAAGTTGACCAAAAGTCAAAGTTTGACTTTTTTGAGCAGATGATTCAGAATTTGTCTGATGAAGAAACATGGACTTTTGAAATGTTTTGAATCAAGAAATTAGGTCAAGATGTTGCATTGAAGATGTTAAGATCAATCTCCAAGCAAATAGGTCATTCATTGAGAAGAAAGTCAATGATTCACTATCCTCGATCAAAACCCTAATTGGTCGATTCATGGTAGATCATGAGAAAAAGTTGGGAATCTGAAGATCAAATGTTGATGATTAATTAAGATAGATCAATTGAGGTGAGTGGAACTCAAACCCTAATTGATTAGATCTTGAACAGATGAAATTTTGAAGAAACCCTGATTTTGACTTCTAGAAGCCACACACGATCTATTCTATTCTGAAACTGTTAGTGATGCAGTAATGCATATGTAAGGTGGTATCTTAGGTCAAAAATTGGGGTATGACAATCCCAAAAAGTTTTCTTATGAAAAAAGTGAAGTGAAACAAAGTTCACATTATTAAGAGTCTTTAAATAATTGGTCTAGCATCCAACGATTTAAAGACTTGGAGTTCATTTGGCACAAGTTTTTAAACAATTGTTCTAGCATCCAACGATTTAAAGACTTGGAGTTTATTGTGAAATATTTTTTTTAAGAAGGCACTCGCCGTTGGATCGAGGTTTGTAACTTTTGATTTACGAAAGTGTTTTAGCGTTCGATTCATGAGAAAATGAGAAATAGAATCGGGTTATGATTAATCAAGTATATGGACTTAATTAATCTCGTGAACGTAGGTGCTTCTACCCCCAACCATGAAACCCGTGTGCATGGACGATTGGTATATGGACCAATGTTTATTCTAGTTATGGTTAATCATGCAAACTAGGGCTTTGATTAACCTTGTGAGAATGGCCATGCCCATTTCCAATTATGATACCCTTGAGGAATTTGACATATGAGTCAAACGAGATAATAGAATCAAGTGTGTGGAGTGTACAATAATGAATAATTCATACAAACATACATGAGGCGAGTAAAATAATTAAGCACACAATACACGTCTAAATCATTTAAATAATTATTAGAATAACAATTTTATTTGGATAAAATTAATTAATAATTTAATCAATAATATCGAATAAAATTATCTTGGACTAATAATTATTTAATTCAAAAACAAAGTTTATTTTCTTATTTAAAATAAAAGTAATAAAAATTTTTTAAAAGAGATAAGGATTTAGAGATAGCCTGTTTTGAAGCTAGATTTAAGGGTGTAGATAAGAAGGGAAATCACATCGTGTAGGCTCGGGATATTTGGTAAGGGCGTAGAGAATCGGCTAAGCTCAATGTATCGGATGAAAGCCGATTAGAAATTCCTACATCACATGAGATACAAATAAAACCAACAACGCAGAGACGCTTACAAAGCTCGAATATCAATTATTGAACATTGCACTTTATTAAATTAAATTTAGAATAGAATCATGTAGGAATCAACTCTAAGAAGGCAACCAATATATTTGTGTTCATACGAATTCGAAATTCAAACTGAATTTAAAGTTCGAAATTGCAACACAAAGATCATTACGATATAATTTGAATTTATTTACAAATGAATATGGTAAGGTATAAAATCAAAAGTAATATGTACATGATTATATATTTACATTTCTAAATATAATAATAAAAATACTAAGTATTTTATATATTTACAAAATTAAAAATACATTACTAAATATTATATTAAAATAGTAACATGAATATTAAAATGCTAATGAGCAAGTGTCGATGTGTTAATTGAAAGTGAATGTTTTGAACAATCCTTGAATGTCTTCACAAATAACAAACTTGTTAGTAGCATAAGTGGGATAACATTGAAATTAAATGCAATTGCAATATATTAGAACATGGTTAGTAATCAAGATTATAAAATTGAATGAAATTTACATGAATCTTACATGAACACTTTTCAATAATCGAAAGCTTAAATCAATATTCAATCCACATAGCATCTCGTTCTAACTTCATTCAACATCGAGTAAACACAACAATTATACATGATTATCTATTCACAAAGGAACTAAAACCAAAGAAACTCGTACTATTCAATTCAAGTCCGAAACCTGGAGAATTGGCACTAAATCAAGCTAAGATTAAATCGAACAAATCTGGGAAGCCACTACATGATCTTGACAATGCTTCCTAAGATTCAATTGATTAAACAAAAACTGGGCAGCCACTAATCAACCAATTTAAATCAAAATAAAATGATTTTTCTCGCTCAAATTCACACAATTTCAATCATAATTTCAATCAAAATTAAAACGTGAATAAAGAAATATCGTGGTGTTGGTACCGAGCCTTCAATCAAACTTAGCTACTTAATGCATAGGAACACAACTATGAATTTAGCAAGAGGTAATAACTTTAACACCATGAACAATTCTTCTCGATCACGTTTAAACTCAAATTCTACAAAGATATGATCAAAATACCATCAACAACCAGATTATGAAATGATCACAATAATTCGTCGAAAATCAACATTCCAACTATATAGACAGTCCATAAAAAAACATTGACAATACCAACACAGAATCCAAACAGAAACCTAAAAATCTAAGCTACATACACATTGACAATCTAGAAAAACTACAAACACATTGACACATTGATAACACATAAACCTCAAAATCTAAACGGAGAAAAGAATGTTGTAGAAGTTTACCAGATAGTGGCGAGAAGTCGAAGTTTCTTGTTTCAGCAGTGATACGATGGAGTTGAGGTGTTGATACGATGGTCGAAGGTGCAATCAGCGAAAAAGAGATGGAGCTTCTAGCATCAGCGTCTGAGAGTAGAGATGAATAATTGGAGAAGCAATGGCAGGGGAGTATCGGAACTGAGCGACTACACGGAGGGAATATTGTATTTGGTGACGATGGATGTGTTCGGCGGTAGTGAGGTTCGGTGGATTGTGAGATTTTGTTCGGAGAACAAAGGGATTTCTCGCGGCTAAAATCTACGGACGAAGTGGTTGAAAGTTGTTTTGGCTATGAGGAGATCCCGTTGAAGTATGTGTCGCGCGTGAAAACGAATGAGTAAATGGATGTTACAATGATAACATCTCCTGGATGAAGGCAGTAGTGGTTCAAAGGGTTATATAGTTAAGGGTGTTTTGGAAGTGTTGGAATGGATGATGAAGAGGCTGGTGGGTTTGGAATGTTGGATGTGGCGAGTGAGAGAGGTTACGGGAGGAGCAGATCGAGGGAGAGAAAGGCGGAGATGAAAGGAGGCGATTGGCTTAGACGGTGAGAGTCAGAGTTACGGAAGAAATGAAGGAGGTCGCAAGCTGGTTTTAGGTTGAAGGAGTGAGTATTACAGTTGTTTACGGAGGGAACGCTGAAGTATGAGGGTGGGACGCGAGGGGTATATGGCAGAGGAAGGTTTGATGGAGGTGAGGCGACGAAGGTTGCAGTGATGATGGGAGAGGGGTTTATGCGAGAGAGTGGAGGCGGCTGGTTGTTAATGTGAAGGTTTTACGATTTCATTGATGATGATGAAGATAGTGTGTGAATGTGAGTGGTTACGGTTTCCTTACGAGGATGAAGAGGAATTCTTATTTTTTCAGATCTACCCCCTCTCTTTTTTCCTCTTTTTTTAAACACTGACAAAGTTCAACATATATACATAATAAATTAGGTTAAGCAATGTTTATAATACCCAAAATAACCTTAATGATATAATGGACTATTAACCCCAATAAAGCAAACATTAATCTATCTGAAAGTATTTTTGTTTTGATTTTTGGAGATAAAAATTGGACACTTAAAATCTTAAAAAACGATATAAACTCGAACACTAAAAGATCTGAAAAAATAAAACGACTACATTAAAATAAATTACGGGTCTCAAATATTAAAGAAAAATTATCGAAATGGTTAAAATCGAAATAAAACGAAAATAAAGAATACCCGGCTTTAAAACGCTCACGGATGAGACTTCAAAATGTATCGAAAATTAGAGAGAGCACATTTTCATGATCTACGCGACATGTAGATTCATAAAGCAGTGAGTTAAAGGCGAAAAACTAGAAATATTTTTCCGCTAATTTTCTGCACAGTGTCAAATCGCTTTTAACGGTCTGTTTATAAAACCGAAATATTAATATCATCGACATATAAACAACTTTACATGATGCAAGAATCAGGTAAGGAGATAAAAAATGCATGAAGTGAAACATCAGGTATTTTACAACTATAAAACGATGCAAATGTCGATTTAAATTGATTTTTGGTCAACTTAAATACAACTAATGATGCAAATGCGATGGGCGAGTGACTGTTTAATGTCAACGGCTTGATGGAAGCGCATTCAGATGAATGTGAATCCTAAGCCAGATAAACTTGAAGTTAGGAGGACAAATTTTGGGGTGTGATGGACTGGACCGAAGAGTGCGAACAGGAACTCCTCCATCTCAAACAAATTTTGTCCCAACCTCCCGTGTTGTCTCGACCTAATAAAGAAGAGATATTATACCTATATTCGGCCGTAACATCCGAGTCCGTTAGCGCGACCCTCATCCGAGAGACCCAGGAAGGACAAAATCTCATCTACTTCACGAGCAAAGCCTTACAAGGGCTCCAACTAAGATACCAACAGATCGAAAAGATTGCCCTCACGCTAGTCAACGTTGCAAGATGACTCTGAAACTATTTCCTGGAACACACCATCATAGTTCGGACAGATCAACCTATCTAGCAACTGTTAGGACGTCCAGGCATGGCAGGACGAATGCTCAAATGGTCCCTAGAGCTATCCGAGTTTGATATCAGGTACGAAAGAAAAAAGGATCTCAAAGCTCAAGTCCTCGCCGTTTTTGTGGCAGAAATGACTTTCCCCACTTCCTAAGAAGGGACCGACAAATGGACAATATTCGTTGATGGCGCTTCGAGCTCGACAGGGAGTGGAGCGGGTATAATTCTAGAAAACGGAGAGGGGATCATCATAGAAATATCCCTCGCCCTCTCGTTTCCCACTTCCAACAACCAAGCAGAGTATGAAGCTTTCCTCGCTGGCCTACGTCTCATCGAGGACATGGGAGCGAAAGAGGTCAAGATCCTCACAGACTCACAGCTCGTAGCCTCCCAAGTCCGAGGGTAATATCAGGTTAAGAACGATCAGTTAGCCGAATATTGGGCCCTCGTACAAGATCACTTGAAGAAGTTCATCTCCATCGACGTACAACACATCCCCGAACACAATGCCTGAGCAGACGTTTTATCCAAGCCCGCCAATACAAGGACAAGGGGAGGAAACAAATCAGTGATCCATGAAATACTTCCTCAGCCAAGCATCGAGAAAAGACGCCCAAAACCGAGCGTGCTCGTTATTGAAGAAAACATCTATTGGATGAAGCCCGTCTACAAATACCTTACAGATGGAACTCTGCCCAATGATCCCAAAGAGGCCACCATCATCAGACGAAGGGCATGTTCATATGTCATCCTCGAAGAAAAACTCTACAGAAGGGGATTCTCCATCCCCATCCTCAAATGCATTGAAGAAGCCAGAGTACCATATATATTGAAAGAGATACATGAAGGAATCAGCGCCCAACACCTAGGAGGCAAATCACTCATTCAGAAAGCTCTCTGGGCTGGTTATTACTAGCCGACCATGCAGCTCAACGCTAAGGAGCATGTGAAGAAATGCGATAAGTGCCAAAGACACATATACATGAATCTAGCTCCTCCGAGCAAACTCAAATCCCTCACTTCTCCCTGGCCCTTCTCATGGTGGGGGCTCGACATCCTCGGCCCATTCATCCTGGGAGCATATCAGAACAAATATTTAATAGTAGGCGTCGATTACTTCACCAAATGGATAGAAGCCGAAGCATTAGAAAAAATCACCACTCAAAACATCCTGCGTTTTTATAAGAGAAACATACTCGCCCGATTGGGCATCCCACAAGCTATAGTCACCGACAACAAGACACAATTCACCGATAAAAACTTCCAAGACTTCGTTGCTCACCTGGGAACCATACAACACTTCGTTTCTCACCTGGGAACCATACAACACTTTGCTTCGGTCAAACACGCGCAAACAAATGGGCAAGCCGAATTTGCGAACAGAATCATACTGCGCGGACCCAGACAAAGGTTAGATGAATCAAAGAAGAAGTGGGTCGAAGAACTGCACAACATATCTAGGCCTAAAGGACCACTCCCCATTCATCCACCGAGGAGACCCCGTTCCGATTAGCCTATGGAACCAATGCCATCATTCCAATAGAGATCGTCGAACCATCGAGAAGAATAGAATCTTCGCTCGACGTAGAGATGAACGACCAATCCTTGAGAGAGGAGCTCGACCTGGTCGAGGAAATAAGAACGGGGTCTGCCTTGAGAGAAGCATCGCTCAAACAGAGAATAACCCTCCTCTATGATGCCAAAGTCATTCATCGCGAATTCGACATTAGAATCTTAGTCCTTAAGTGAAATCTTAAGAGCTCCACTGAAGGGAAGCTCGCAGCAAACTGGGAGGGCTCCTATCATGTCTATGCCAAAACGGGGACGGGGGCCTACTACTTAGAAAATCTTCAAGGGGACCAACTTGCTTGATCATGGAATGCCGAAAAACTTAAACAATACTATAGTTAAGGCACGAACAATCGACACACCTATGGAAACCATCCAGGTGCTGACAGCTCGACATCTAGCGCTCTCCCCGATACCAACAATGCGTGATATTATGACAATTAAATAGATACTCGCTTTACTCATGTGACAAGCTAGACCTCTGCCCTGACGCGGGGCCTTAAACCAAACCCGCTGTCTAAGTACCTCGCTCGGCAGAACACCTAACTCGCGATGGGATGTTCACGCCAACGATCTCAAGCCTTTATCAAAGCTTGAGTTCCAGACAAAGCCCAACAAACGAACTGAATCCCCTTCGGTTAGTTACCCCACACTAGCGAAGATCATACATAAATAACGAGAATCCCCCCAAATAACAAGCATCATAAGCATACGACATATAACGAACATAAAATATTAAGGTTACATTCACGACCACAAAGGTCGAATTTTTCTCGGAGTTAAAACGGGGACTCCATCCCCCACAAAATAGAAATGTCAAAAGGTCACTAGAACCGAAACTATCATTACATAAAAGGGCCATGCCCAAAAAAACATAACAAAACCAGTACATCAAGAAAGAACGAGAAATTATTCGGCAGACTAACTAGGCTCTTCTCTAAGGTCGCTTGTTGGGGAGTATCGTCCACAATCATGTCATCAAGGAAGGTGGGCCTCTTTATCATACCATCCTCGACGTAATGGTGAACTCCCATTCCCTCGGTTATCAAATCCACACCCAAATTCATAAACTGTATCTGGGCCAAGGCATTTTCAAAGCTCCCCATCGAGGTAGCGATCGCATCATCATAGGCCAGTTGTATCCGCCCGATCAAATCTGCCTGAGTCTTCAGACCCGCAAATTCTTCAGTTTCCCCCTTGATCATAGCAAGATCATCCTTCAATCCTGCAACTTCATCAACCAACGACTTCTTGTCCCTTCGAGCCTCATCACGCTCCTCAATTGCCCGCTTAAGGTCAGCAGATAATTTCTTCCGAGCATCCTCCCGATTCTTGTCAACCTCCTTCAGCTTAGTCCTGAGCGCTCGGAGTTCAACTTCTACAGATTGGCCGAGTTCATAATAAGCCGCAACCATCTCAAAAATACGCATCTATGCACCCGTGTCAGTAGCAAGAGTCGACTTTTTGGATGGTCGGTCCATTTCTTCCAACAAGAGGACTCCGCTCCAGGCAGATTTACACTCGTATTCTCGACGTATGCTCGGTAAAGCCAGCAAGGGGGAAGGTAAAACTTCCCTTTGCCCTTTTCCCCGGTCAGATCCACCGCTGCATCTACCTGAATCCTCTTATTTTTCGAGGGAGTCTACTGAGGGGACAATGCCCCAGCCGCATGACTCGTCGATGATCGGCCCGAAATAGCCTTAAGAGTCACCCCTGGATCACTCGGAGATCCTGTTCCCTTCCCTTTCTTCCTCTGCAGCATCTGTCGAGCAACACGCTCCTGCGCCGGATCCATCGTAGGTGCAAACAACAAAAAGAACTCAGGTCAGAACCAGACACATCTAAAAAACACTTGGCAAGAACAAAAATAAAATGATGCACAAATGTTAAAATAGCAAGTCATCTACCCAAATAAGCCTTAGGATCCCCGCTAAGAAGAAGATCCCTCACATTAATAAGCGGAGGCTCAAAAACATAACCTTTATCTTCTCCCACGAGTGGCTTCCCCCCTCTTCCCATGCGTTGGACTTGAGGAAGGACCTCGACATAGGACGATAGCAGGACAAGGCTGGCCAACTACTCCGCATCCAGTTCCTCTTTGGCCCACATATATTGGTCCGCATTCCGCTCGAAATGCTCCTCCTTACGATAAAAGTTAAACTTAGACACTAATTGGTATACCCGCTCCCCCTTTTCATTCATCTTGGGAGAACCATCCTCCTTGTAAGAAGGAGCCCTCGTAAAAACATTGAAGAGAGCCCGTTCAGAGATTGGTCGAACTAACATAAATTTGTCCTTGAAGTAACAAACAGATTCCTGGTAAGGTTTGAAAAACTTCTCATTCTGTTGACGAAATGACACCCAACTCCATCGAACCACGCTATCCCCTTTGGCAGAATTTCTCTGGAGACAGAAAATATAGAATAACAGAGGGAGGGTGGTGCCAATCTCCAAAAATTCACACACGATCTCAAACTCCCTGATGAAAGAGATCGCGTTGGGATGGAGCCAAACGAAGATGGTCAAACACCGCCAATTGTAGGTCGGTGAAAGGAAGAAGGAACCCTAGTTCCCTAAACCAATTGTCGAACACAGGGATATGGTCAGCCTTATATATCGAACATACCCGATGCTCGGAGGCAGGTATATATACGATCTAATCCCTTTGACGCCTCTCTTCGCTTGAGCCGCTTTCCTTGGGGCCGTACTTGTCCACTTTGTCAAAAATCTCACTCTGACGATCAGTAAAATATGAACCCCCCATCCTAACCTTCAGGGCCACCCAAATCGTCGGATCCTTCCTATCAGACAGAGCGGTGGAGGGGGACACATCCTCATTTGGCACAGGTTCCTCACCTAAGACCTCCGTCGAGGCACTTTCCCCGTCAGAGGAAAATTCAGAATATTCTTGCTCGGAAAACCCGCAGCCTCCACTACTATCTTCACTAGTATCCACCATAGTACCTGAAAAGAAGAAGAAGTCGGTGAGCTCGACATAAATGTCAAATCCACCCCTCCACCACTAATTAAGTGAAAGGCTCGGAAAAACGAGGACCCTTCTCCTTGGTCAATGGCCCTCTCTTAAAACAGTTAATGTTCAGAATACATTCCCCCGAATCAATAGGATAGACGCGCAGGAAGACCCATCGGTGCAAAACGCCGCTGAAGGGCGGAGCAACCACTCACCACCGGGAGGATTCCCAAAATCCAAAACCCTAGACCACATACATTTATATGAACAAAGGATATTTTTGAAACTTAATCAAACATGTTGGTGTAGAAGATTCGAAAATATACCATTAAGAGTGATTAAAGCTCTGGAGTAGATGATCGAGACATTGACACGACGGCGGAAGACGGAGATGGTTCTGAAACACGTTAACTTAGGTCCCTCAAATTGTTGGGTGTTGAAGTCGAGCACTCGCGAGTAAAATCAGATGAAGGAAAGTCACCAAATGACGAGTCTTCTCCCCTTTTATAGACACCCACTCCGCACGTGCGTCTGCACGCGCCTAGGAACCTAGGGAAATCATCATTTCACCCTAGTCCCTAGGCCTTCCAGGTAATCGATGCACGTGGCTCGAGGCCACGTGGACGAAAAATCCCAAATTCTCCAACCTTTCGCTTCCTCAACAACTCCTCATCTCCCCAGATAAAATGACCCCGACTGTATTCTTCAAAATCAAATCATCTCCCCTGCAGACAAACGCGACAACTTGGGGGGCTACTGTTCTAGACTGCCCGAATACCTGTCGGGCAGGTCACTCCACCTCAAGGTACTATGATCCACCAGGATTCAACTATATACCGGGGGCTCCTACCTTCCTGTTCCGTGCTCCACACAGCGTCTCTTGCTCGACACCTGTCGAGCAAGTCTGCAGTTCATCTCGCTATTTGCTATGCCCGTTATCCCACCCCTGCTCGACATAACAGCTACTTACGAGCATCATCGTCCGGTCTGATCTGGTCAGCTTGAATAGCTATATTCGCGGATCCGCATATTTAGACCCAAATATAGCAACCAATGACAATCCTCCTATGATCATTATATAAACCCTCATATCCTTGAGGGCAAGGTATCATATTCTTACTCTCAAAATCCTAATATTCACTATTCCCTCTTTAAACATTTACTTACTTTAGCATCGGAGTGTCTTGCATGTACACCACCCTCTTCTCAACATCAACCTTACTCGAAGGATCTTCAACCGTTTCGGCCGTCTCCGATTCTGATCACTCGTTCAGATCAATAATGTGTTTCATTTAAAAGTGACATTACCAAAGTTCATTATGATTGTATAAAAGCTTAAAGTATATATGTTTTTCCCAATTATATCAAAATAATGTACATAAATATGGTGTACAAACCAACATAATCTAGAAAATATGTAAAATAACAAGACCTTAGTAAATAAGTAACAAAAATAAGAAGGCAAATGTAGGAGTGTTTTTTTCCTGTCATTATTGCTGTCATTGTTCACAACTTCTCATCATCACCTAGCTCTCATCAAATTTAAATCACCATACACCTTCTATGGGTCTATATCTTTGGCGCTCTGCTAATGTTCTACACCGGCAACAAATTCTCATTATGTGCAATTTGTAGAACTCAATACTATCAAATTGCAGCTATAAAGCTATAAAGTAGCAAAATTTGAACAAAATAGTTTTTGCTCTGCAATATTATTTACTAAGAGTATCATTAAATAGTGGCTATAACACTATCTAATAGCGGAATTTGAACAAATTATTATTTACCATGATCTGTAATTTACAACACTGCTAATAAGTATACTACATAAATCCACCTAATCATAATTAAAAACCAAAGTAAACAAAACACTGTATTGAACAAAATTCATCAACTTACTTGAGAGAGTCTTCCTAGTTAAAAGGTGGCGATTAATTCTCATAAATACAACACAGTTATGGTAGTTGATGTTCCATGATGCACAAGTCATAACAGCTACTATTTGCAGATTATTGTTGTTGCCTCTCCTTCCCTGCTCACGTATTCAGCTGTCACCATGAACCGCATCTGTATGTTTATAAATGAAACTGACATGAAGAGCATTTTCTCCTTAACTCTGATAGGAAGTTGCAGATATCAAAATTATTAGATAACAGCAAAACTAACAAATTTTGAAACTACTGATAATATAATATAAATACATATTGTAACAAATAAACCATAAAATATGCTTAATAATGATAGAGCAATGCTATGTTTACACTCAAATTCCCTTACACCGTATTCAATTCTAATCATTTTCAGTGCTACACAAAAACCAATGCAAAGAAAAAAATTATTAAAAAAATAAAAGTATGTATAACCGTATATAAATACGGTGTGATGTAACTTTTTAGTGTTATCCTAGCATTTCTCGTAATGATACGACTACTATTTTGGCCAAATGTACACAGATTTACATAAATTTGTGGTATTACATTGATAACATCCAACACAATTTAAGCAACATAAATCTAGCAAATTTTTAGAGTTACTTGGGGATGAAATATCAAAACCATTTTACTACAAATTCGATAATCCATGTTATTTCAATTGTGCAGTTTGGAAAAAGTGAATCAAAGTTTGAGAAAATTACTATTCAAATAAGAAAAAATATTATAAACATGTTTAATTATTGGTTTAAGAAATGATTTGTGTCATTAGTGTCTCTCCTGCAGACTCCTAGAGATCTTCCATTATACATGAATTTTTCTCAAAATCTTATAACTATCAATGTGCATGCATAAATTCAAAAATAACATACAGTATAAATTTTAGAATGAATATCTTTCTATTATATAAATAATTTAGCAGAACCACATCCATTTGAGTGAACACATAAGACATTGAAGTCACTAAGATAAATTTCACCCCCTTATTATTTTTCAAGAACATGTTTTAGGTTGAAGAATTGTTAGACGATCGGTTTTAAAGACCGTAAATGAGCAGATGGTAAGAAGATCTCCTCGGATGTTATCTTTTTATTGTGCATTGTTGAAGACAAGCTAATTATATATATTATGCTATTTGAATTGTGTTGTATAGAATTTTAATTCATGTCTTTTGCAGTTTATGTATGTTCTTATATATCATTTATATCATCACGACATATTATTAATTCTAAACGAATATGTAAGAAGTGTTACATCAAAAAAGAAATAAATATAAAAAAGAAATAAGTATAAAAAAGAAGTGAACTCAAATAAAATATAAGTATATAATATAATAAACCAGGACCACACATCATCTCAGTGACAATTCAACTATTTTTGTAGCACATCTATGACACACTCCAAAATTCACCTTCCCTTTTCAAATTAATAAAAATATCTAAAAATAATAAAAACTTAACCGAGCCATATTAGATCTTTTTTAATATTTTTTTAAATCGATTTTTTTCTTACTTTTACCCGTGACTGACCGACCGTCTATGTGTACTATTTTTAATTACGTGGACTAATTATTTTTATTTCCAATTACTTTTTCATTTATTTTTAATTTTATTTATTAATCAAATAGAGCTAAAAAATAAAATATTTACATCAAGCAAGAGTTGAACCAAACACCCCTTTATCAATGGTCAATCAACTCTACCACTAAATCAATGTATTTTATTTGCTTCAACTTACAAATAACAATTATATCAATACATTTTTTTATTATTTTTTAATTATTAAGAAAATTTTATGCATTTTGATCTTAACAAAAAATACCATTTTTAATTCCTTACAAAATTTAATTGAACCATATTAGTCACATATGTTCAATCATACATTATAGTAACATCACATTGAAATCAGACAACACAAATTCTACATTTTTATCATATATGTTATAAATGTATTATCAAATTCAAAATAGTATAGTACCATCAAATTCCAAAATATTGTACCAAAACATTATCATCCCCTTCGTTATTTTAGAGATTTATGTTTGTTTGGATGCTTGCAAGAAAGATTTTAAAGCTAGTTGTAGGCTATTGATAGGTCTTGATGGGTGTATTGAAATTTAACGGTACTATACTATTTTGAATTTGGTAGTACATCTATAGTGTATGTGATAAAAATGTAGAATTTTTGTTGTTTAGTTTCAATATGATGTTACTATAATATATGATCGAACATATGTGACTAACATGACTCAATTAAATTTTGTAACGAATTAAAAAAGGTATTTTTTTTTGTTAGAGATCAAAATGTATAAAAAATTTCTAATAATTAAAAAATAATAAGAAATGTATTGATATAATTGTTATTTGTAAGTAGAAGCAAAGAAATACATTGATCTAGTAGTAGAGTTGATTGACCATTGACAAATGAGTCTTTGGTTCAGCATGTTTGGTGCAAAATTTTATTTTTTTAGCTTTATTTGATAACTATATATAATTAAAATAAATAAAAGAGCAATTGGAAATAAAAATAATAAGTCTACATAACTAAAATTATTACACATAGTCACGGGTCAAAAATAGAAAAAAAACCCAATTTAAAAAAAAATAGGAGAAGGACAAACATGACTCAGTTAAATTTTGTAAGGGATTAAATAGAGACTTTTTTTTCTTAGGGACTAATTTAGACTCTCTAATTATTGTGAGGGAATAAAATGGGTCTTCACTCAAAAAAAAAAATAGGAGAAGGATTAACATAACTCGGTTAAATTTTGTAAGAGATTAAATAGAAACTTTTTTTCTTAGGTACTATTTTGGTCTCTCCAATTATTGTGAGGGATTAAAATGGATCTTCACTCTTATATTATTTTTCTCTAAAAGAAAATATTATTCTAATTTAGACAGGTATTACATTTAATTGTATACTTGTAAATTTATAGGCATAATAATGGCTTCAGTCAGAACAATCATTGTAGCTGGTTTGGGCGTCTTCACTGATACGCACGATATGTTATGCATATCCATCATCACAAAGTTGCTTGGTTGCATATGCTACTATGTTGATGGTGTAGCAAAGACAAGAACATTTCCTCCTGATGTATCGGCTGCGGTATATGGAGTTGCTTTATGCGGTTCTTTCATAGGGAGCTTTTCTTTGGATGAATTACTGATAAATTGGAAAAGAAAAAAGTTTATAGCATGACACTCTCGGTTATGGTAATATGCTCATTTTTTATGGCCTTTCATTTGGAAACACTCTAGAAAAATTTATGGCAAGTCATTTCTTTTTTCTCTTCTGGCTTGGGTTCGTCTTTGGCAGAGACTATCTGCTTACTGCTACCATATTGTCAAAGTATATAATTATAAAAAGTAACAATGCTTTCATTATGATATTTTACTTGCAAGGGTTTGAAATTTTTGCAGGTGATAAATTTGCAATCATAGTTATATTACTTAATGCCAAATAAGATTTTCCTTCATACGCAATGGATCCACTTGGTTCTACCATTCCACAAGTAGTCTTCATTTAGAGGATAATCTTGATGGCAAGAGCACTCTCGGCTGCACTGACTTACTATTGGTAGATGAAGATGTTAGATATTCTCCAATTCATTGTTTTGTTGCTAAGAACATGACAGAAGCATCAGTAGATATTTTTAAGGTTCTACAAGTTGAGATTGAAGTTGAACCAGAGATAGATGATAAGGAAAAATTGGTTTGTTCTAAAAGGAGTTTCTAAGTCGCCATGGATAATATCTTCTTGGTACAACAATCACTTGGCTGGTTCTTGCTTTACGTAACATTTTATAGCCAAAATCTAAACCCAAGGAATATCTTTAGTGCAGTTAGGTGGTTACGTGTATTTTCTGACTTAAATCTAAATATCTAAAATTGATTCAAGTGTCAAAAACATATGAAACCAAATGAAAAAATTAGCTATAGGCCATATTATGTGTGGATTATTTTCATATTATTAAAAATTTCATAAATAATTAAAACTCACCAAAAAATAAGTTAAAAGTTATTTGCATGCGCGCACGAGTTTCAATCATTTTTGCATCATATAAATTCTCACTATAATGTTTTTCAAATGTAATTCAATAAAATTAAATTTTAAACATTTAAAAAATTAACCAAAGTAATAAAAAAATATTGTGCATCATGATTGTTACATGTATTTTACACTACAAAATAAATTGCCACTTGCCACGTGAATTTCACGCCGCAAGTGGCTAAATCACGTCACAACTTAAATTTTGCCACGTGAGTAAACACGTCGCAGGAGCACGCGTGGCAACCTTGTTGCGGCGTGGAAAAGACGTCACAACGTTGCCACGTGAAATTCACGCCGCAACATTGTTTCTAGTCAAACCTATTTACTGCGCAGCAGACAGCATGGCAGCTTTATTAAAGTGTCTGTATTAAATGTTGCGGCGTGGAAAACACGCCGCAACTAGTTTTTTATTTAAAAATTATTTTCTATTTTAAATATGATATTTGTTATTTAATTATTTATATATTTTATCTGATTTAATAATTTTAAATAAAAATGATAATTTAATTAATAAATTCAATATTATAAATTCAATATTATAAATCAAATCATAAAAATTAAAACTAAATATATTCAAAAAAATATAAATTAATATATTTAATATAATAAAATTAATAAACAAAAATTTATATTTTATATCTTTAAATGTAAAATATATATGAATATAAATGTATATTAATACAGAAATAAAAAGTAAATAAATAATAAAAATAAAACTAATTAGAAGGATCAATCGGAAAAGTCGTCAAAGAAGTCATCATTATTTTGGGGGTTCCCACCACTGTTGGGATTTCCACCGAATGATTGCATAAATCGTCGCATTTGTTCCTCCATATCAGCCTGCCTCTTTGCCATTGCCTCCATTTCTCTACTATGGTCACCCCTCAATGCATCCATTTGGGTCTTCATTGCCGCTTCCATTTGGGCCTTCAATGCGGCCTCACGCTCTTCGGACTCGCGTCTACTGTCGACCGTTTCTAACTGATCAGGTGTCAAATTTGTTTGACGTGACCCTCCTTCACCGTCTGCAGCTCTCTGATATAGAGTTCTATCCCCACTCCTCAAGGTGCCCGCTAAATTTCCACCCCCAAAAAAGCATCCGTTAGGCCCCTTTCCCCCAACCACTTGACTCCAAATATAAAAATCCACATCTGGATGAACCGGTCTTCCCGGAGATGGAGTATACTGAGGATTATGGGTCAGAAATTCGCAAGCAAGGCACGATAATCCTCCTATACATACAATAAATAAATTAAGTTAAATATATAAGTAAAAATAATGAAATCATTATTAAAAAATAATAATAAAAAATATTTTGCCACGTGATTGTACGCATACAACTTATCAGTTGCCACATAATTTTCATGTGGCAACTTTTGAGTTGCCACGTGAAAATCACGTCACAAAATAGCTTAAAAAATTAAAAAAAAAATATAAACAGAAATTGTCTTACCAGCGCCTTTTTTGTACGCTCGTCGATAAATTCCCCTGATTTCTTTGTTCGGGTTTCGGTAACCAGCTCAGTCATCAACGGTTGCCGCCCCAAACGCTTCGTCTAAATAAAAAAATTAACGTAAGATAATTATCAATATATGTTATAAAACAAAATATGACTTTAAAAAGTGGTAATAAATAATTACCATGCGTCGAGCATGCTCAGCAGTACTAATGCTTCCAACAGCATTGAGGCAACCCCCTTTTTCCGATGCCCTCATCTTCTTGGCCGTTTCAGATTTAGACTTAAAGTCATCCGATTCCCAATACTTAAGAAGTTCTTCAAAAACTTCTTTGCCTATCCATTTGGGACGGATGCCCAAAAGTTGCCAATTTTCTCTAACACGTCGTAGCATGTCAGAAAGTCGTCGTGAAGTCCTACCAAAGTAATTTTTTTTCACTTGGTTATGGTTCAGAGGATCCCAAACACATTTTGCCTGCAATGTTGAATGACATTAAAAGAAATAGTTAGATAAATTATAATAATACTCAAAAGGTCATTAAAATCAAAATAAAATTAAAAATAAATTAATTATACCTGAAATTGCTTGAACCACTCGTCTCTATCTGAAACGTCTCTAAAAGTCTTCAAAAGTTTTGTATAATTCTGCTGAATTATATAGTTTATAACCCTGGCTGCAGTCCGACTCGGTCCAAAACTAAAACAACAATAATTGAATTAGCATAATTAAGTATATAAAGTTATATTAAAAATGGAAATGTGTACTTATAAATAAAAATTAATAAATAAGAAACTTACGAGTTCCCTTCAGGCCAAATCCAAAATCTCCCATCAATGGTCTGAATCTCACTAGGATCATCATCCCCTCGAAGATCTCTCCCATCTATCTGATCACCGTCACCGTCCACACCAAGATCGTCACCAGCCGACTCTGCATGATCATCGGATGCAGGTACATGTGTGGGATGTGGGATCGCGCGATCGTGTGGGATGTGGGGTGCGGCGATGCTGTGGGTCTAGAAGAGGTGGATCCTCGGGATCTTTGGTGATGGGGCACTGTGTAGGAAGTGGGGTCTTTGGATCCTCCAGTGCTTTGCATGAATGGGGCACCTGTAGGAAGTGGGGTCTTTGGATCCTCCAGGCTGGATGAATGAGGGTATCGGTGTGGAAAATGGGAAACTGTGCTGGAAGGACGAAGGCACCTGTGTCTGCTGGAATGGTAAACCAGGTGGCCTAACAAAGGATGGGGTCCCGGATGGGTGATAAAAGATGGACTCCCGGATGAGGCGTAGAGTGCGAGAGGATAGTAATGGCGTGCGGCATAATCGTCCATGGACATATGATGAGCGTGACTGCGGGGAGGACACGTGGGTGGGGTGACTCGCATACTACTACCCTTGTACGCTGGGCTTCCTACCACTATCACTAGGACCCTTACCCTTATTATCCTTAGGTGGCATTTTACCTATTTATAGAAAATACAAGTTAACATATAATATATTTGAAAAGCGCAATTCTCATGAATACATATTCATTAACTCATTCAATAGATGGTTCGAAAAGTAAAATTACAAGACACAATTCTAATTAATACATATTCATTAACTCATTCAGTAGATGGTTCGTTAAGTAAAATTACAAGACAATTCTCATTAGTATAGGTTGACTATTCTAAATCGTCAAGCTCGTCATCCATATCATCCTCGTCATCTTGATGTTGTGATATTGTCCTCGGATCCAGAATCTTCATGATCTTCATGATCATCATCAACTTGATTCCCCTCAACCATTGTATCAGACAAACTTGTGGTGTGTTCATCTGGAATCACATCATTAACTTCAACTTCATCAACTTGGTAAGCAACATCTTCCACTAGATCGTCAGTTTCAATATGACCCAATGGTTTTGTTTTTATTACAACACAACACCCTCGTTTACGTGGCACAAATGAAGGATAAGGAACATAATACACTTGCCTAACAATATTTGACATTATGAAAGGGTCGTACTCTTTGTACCTCCGGTCCATTTGAATCTCAACAGTACCATATGTCTTGTCTATTTTTGTTCCTCTAGTTGGATCATACCATTCACAATAAAACAAGACAACTTTATTTTCCGAGTCTAAGTAATTGTACACTAACTCGTAGATATGTTTAACATAACCGTAGAAGTCATCTTCCCCACCATCTGTAACTCCTTTCACAAAAACACCACTTTATGGTCTTTTCCCTTGATCCATTCATGAGTGTGAAATTTATATCCGTTCACAGTATGTGTGCCATGTATTTACGCTTTGACGAGGCCCATTAGACAAGTTTTCAAATGGATTATTTCGAGTCGATGCAACAACTCTATATAATTTCTCCTTGAACCATGATGGAAATTGGGCATGAATGACACGGATGTTGTTGTACACCGACTATCAAAATAGGCATTGTTAAATTCCTAAAACAAAAACACACTATAAGTTTCAAGGTAATCAATTTAATATTCACCTTTGTAAAGAAAATTAAAAGTTGGATTATACTTACTCAAGATATGGTTTAACTTCAATGCGGTTGATCAAGACATGAACATGTGATTGCATTTCTTGTTGGGTTAACCAATGCTCACCCTTCTTTCCGGATGGACGACACGGAACCCGAAGCGATAAGGTGTCTTGACTTCTTTCGATAACATTTACGATTCCTTATGACTCTTGGAGTTAACATCAAGTGCTTGAAATAGTATGCAAAATGTGAAGTTTCTCGATGCAAGTAATGTGCACATATTGATCCTTCAACTCTAGCTTTATTTTTCACGATCGCTTTGAATCACCCATGAATCTTTCAAGCGGATACATCCACCTATATTGAGCAGGTCCCCTAGATAAGCCTCATATGCAAGATGCAGTAGATGTTCCATGGAGTCAAAAAACCCAGGCGGAAATACTTGTTCCAACTTACAGAGTATGATTGGAATATTTTGGTCCAACTTAATGATGTCATCCACTCTTAAAGTTGATGCACAAATATCTCTAAAAAATTGACTAATTTCGGTGAGTGGATTAAGCACATGTTTGGGTAGAGAACCGATTGGTAGCAATTGCTCCATAAAGACATGGCAATCATGACTTTTCATACCATGCAACTTCCCAGTGTTAGCATCGGCACATCTTGCTAAATTTGAAGAATACCCGTCGGGCATTCTCAGACATTTTAACCATCCACAAACCGCTTTAGCTTCTTGGGGGGTCAGACTGAAACAAGCTTTGGGTTTAAAGAATTTTCCATTTGGTTGAGGCTTCAATTCCAACTCCTTACGATTACACCAAATTTCCATGTCTTGTCTAGCCTTCACATTATCTTTTGTTCTGTCTTTAACATCCATCACGGTGTTAAAAACGTTATCAAAAAAATTCTTCTCAATATGCATAACATCAAGATTATGGCGCAACAAATTATCTTTCCAATACGGGAGGTCCCAAAATATACTTCTTTTTGTCCAATTATGTGTGACACCATACCCTTCAATTCTACATGCTCTTCCGATGTCATAAACTTTGGAAGTTCACAAACTTGGTTCCATATAGCAACCGGTGACAATCGAGGCGGAGGCAGATCTGTTACCCGTTCGCCCTTTTTGAAATTTGTCTTGTTTTTTCTAAAGGGATGATTTGATGGTAGGAATCTACGGTGACAGTCAAACCACGAGCTTTTTCCCCCTTTATCCAATGTAAACGCTTTAGTGAATTCCATGCAATGCGGACAACCCATTCTACCATCGTAACGGACAACATGCCATATCTTTGGAAAGTCGTTAATGGTCCACATCAAGACAGCTCGCATAGAAAAGTTTTGTTTGCGGGATATATCATAAGTCCATTCTCCATTATTCCACAACCTCTTCAAATCATCAATTAAAGGTTGTAAGTACACATCAATTCCGGTTTTTGGACTCGACGGTCCTGGAATGACGCACGTCAAAAACATGTATGGTTTCGTCATGCACATCTCAGGAGGGAGATTGTAAGGGGTTACAATAACTGGCCAACAAGAATACGCACTTCCAGACGCTTGGACATATGGAGCAAAACCATCAGAGCATAATCCAAGCCTGACATTTCTAGGTTCAGCAGCAAAATCAGGATGAACCTCATCAAAGTGCTTCCATGCATGGCCGTCAGATGGGTGTCGCATATTTCCTGAGCTTGTTTTATTTGTATGATGCCATGTCATTTGACTTGCACTGTGCATTGATGAAAACATTCTTTTTAACCTTGGTATTATCGGAAGATAAAACATGGACTTCACTGCTACACGTTTTTGCTTACTGTTAATGGCTCTACTGCGAACTTTATATCTTGGACTCTGGCAAAACTTACATTCCTCCAACGATCCATCTTGAGTACCAAACTCATTGTCATAAAACAACATGCAACCATTAATGCAACAATCAACCTTCCTTACTGTTAAACCCAACTTCGACACCAACTTCTTTGCATCATAGAAACTCGCAGGCAAGTTGTCCTTTGTTGCAGTTGAGTCCAACATCATTTTTGCGAAGTGCTCCAAACACTGATCGGGAACATTCCGGTTTGACTTGGCGGCAATAATCTCACACACATTGATAGCTTTGAGTCGCGACCCATCAAACAACGGCGTATTCATCTCATTCAACAACTGATAAAATCTTTGTGCTTCCTCATTCGGCAACTCTTCCCCGTCAAAATCTTCGGGTTGATCGTAGGTCACATTAACACCAAAAGCGTCCTCAACCATGTCACCTATCAGATTAAAGTTTTCCTGAAATTCCATAGGCGGTTGCATAGGCGGTCGACTACTTGAAGCCTCTGTGTTGCTAGTCTGCAGTGCAGTATTACTCGGCGGTGTTTCACCATTATCGTCCAAACCCAATAATTTTCAATGAAACCTTTTCTATGCAAATGACGTGTTATTTCCTCTGGGTCACTAATTATATACCTACATCCACATTTAAGACAAGGACACCTAACTCCTCCTTCACTTCGACAACGTTCCTGATCAAACGCCCACGTGATAAAACCATTAACTCCGTCTATAAAATCGGGTTTAATTGCGCGTCTGCCTGGATATAGTCTATCGTACATCCAACTACGATAATACATATAATATTCCATTTACTGCAAATTTATATAATCAAAATTTTTTTAATTAGAAATATGAAATAATCAACTTATTAATTAATCCTAAACATATTGTTCTTGTTCTTAAAATATACTATGTACTATGTGTACTATTATACATAAATATAGTCTATTAAATTCATTATTAAATTTATATTATTACATTCTATATATGCTATTTAAATATTTGTTATTAATATATAATACAATTTTATTATTTAAACTCAAAAAACCATTTTTATTAATATTCTACATAAAATATAATATTATATTTGTTTTAAAAAAAGTGTACACTAACATCAAATATATATATTATTAATTTAACATAAAAAAGTGTACACTAACATCAAATACATACATAATTATAATAGATTTTAATTTAACATAATAAGATTAAATATATATATATTATTAATTATAATACATATTAAAACTTTCAAAATATATTAAAACTGTTTTTATTAATTATATACCTATTAAAACTGTTTTTATTAAAATATATTAAAATAGTTTTTAAAATATATTTTTCTTATCAATACAAAAAACTTAATTTTTTAACATAAATTTTTATTAATACTACATACCGTTTTTTATATCCTATTTTTTTACAAAAAATTAATTCTTTTTAACATAACATATATATATTTTTTAACATAACTTTTATACTATATATAACAACTATTTTTATATCATTCAACTCTAATTTTTCTAATTTTTCTCTAATTTTTCTCTAATTTTTCTCTAATTTATATCTCTAATTTTTCTATTTTTATATATAACAACTATTTATCTCTAATTTTTCTACTAAGATTCAACTCTAATATATAACATAAATCTCTAAATATATACATTCCAAAATTATACCAAATAAAAAAAAATACACAAAATACCTCTAATCTTCAATCTCCTTCAAACTTCTTGTATCCAATCCAACCTTTTTCTCCCACTTCTAATCAAATCACACCAAAAAATACATTATATTACAACAAAATAATACAGAAAATAATAACATTTAAACAAAATAGAAACAAAATTAATTCATATTTACCTAAATATAAGAGATTGTGTGATTGATTTTGTGAAGATTTGATGAAAAATGATGCAGATTTGGAAATGGGTAGGGGAAGAACGTTTAACAGTGGGAGGAGGAAGAAGAAGTTCTCTGGTTTGCAAGGTGAAGTGAATACTGAACGAATTTTTGATTTAAGTTATAAATCTTGTTGCGGCGTGAAATTCACGCCGCAACAAGCCCAAATAAAATAACCTCTCTCTTCAGTGCCAGCGCTTTATGACAGTTGTAAATGTGTTTTCACACTTTAAATGTTGCGGCGTGAATTACACGTCGCAACTTAATTTTTCAAAAATTCAGTTTTCCCACAATCTGAACGTTTGTCAAAGTTTCTCATTTTATATTATTTTTTATGTTGCGTCATGACTTCCACGCCGCAACTTCTTTTACTTTTTCTGAACCAACTGACTTCCATCAGATTCATTGAATTAATTAATAAACTATGTTGCCACGTGATTATCACGTCGCAACAGGCTTTCTTTAGCCACATGATAATCACGTGGCAAAATCACGTGGCTGGAACATGTTTTTCTTGTAGTGTTACAACTTAAAATTAAATATCTAAAATAGATACAAGTATCAAAAGGAATTGAACTAAAGTGAAAAATAAATCATTGATAATTTATATAATATATTAAATCAAAACCACGCATCATCTCAATGACAATTCACCTATTTTTGTACCACATCACAAAATTCACCTCCACTTCTCAAATTACTAAACATTTCAACAAAAACAAATTAAACTAAACATTTCAACAAAAACAAATTAAACTAATTTGCATATGCACGCAGGTGTATTAATTATTTTGACATCATTAAAAACATTAATTATAATAAGAATAAAAAACATCATCACTAGTAAAAAAATATTAATTTACACCCTTTTTTAATTACAATTACACCCATTAAATTTAATAAAAATCGGGTGTATATCTATTGGGTGAGAAATATCTACCTTAATTACACCCATTTAACACTAGGGGGTAAATAGCTTATGATTTACACCCGATTTTTATTAAATTTAACGGGTGTAATTATAATTAAAAAAAAAGGGTAAATATGTTCTTATTATTCTTATGTAACCCTATTTTCATACAAAAATTAATAAAAATCAGGGGTAATTATATGCTAATTTACACCCTTTTTAATAAAAATTAGGTGTAATTACACCCTTTTTAAATAAAAATCAGATCTGATTACACCCTTTTTTAATACAATTTAACACATTTTTTTAATATAATTTAAACCCTATTTTAACAATAAAAAGGGGCATTCCGAGAATCGAACTCGGGATGTAACGTCCGTTTTTAATTAATATTAAAATGTATTAATATTTTCGAATTACCGATCGATGTTTATTTTGCGACGAGAATAATTATATTAATTAATATATCTATTAATTTATCTGGCGACGTTCCGTTCGGTCCGGTAAAATATTATTCGGATCCGATATTTAATTCCCCGGAATTATTTTAATTGATTGAATTAATTATATTAATGATATAATTGGTTAGGGGGTGAGGATTAATTGTTATAATGGGGTTTTACACCCTTGGTTGCTAGTAAGGAAACAACCTATGAAACACTTTCCTTGTTTTTCTTTCCAACCTAACACACTTAAACGAAACATAGAAATTGTGATGGCTAGTAAGAAAACAACTTTATAAAACCCTTTTTCCTTTGTTTTCTTTCCATTTTTCCTACACTACCAAAAATAGAAACATAGAGGAAAGAAGGGGTTTTGAGAGAAGAAGAACAAGAGGAGAAGATGAGGGAGATCTTGAGCAAGAGAGGAAGTTTGAGGTTGAGCTTTGGAGCATCACCATGGATCAACCAAACTAGAGGTAAGGGGTTTGATTTCCTCTATCTCATTATAGTTAGGGTTTGATGATATATGTTGGATTTGGGGGGAAAATTGATAGTAGAGTTTTATGATTTTGTTGGTTGATTGTTGAAATGTTTAGAGGAGTTGAAAATTGGTGTTGAGTTTTTGGAGTTGGGTGTTGATGGTTTGATTTTCCAATTCTTATAATTAGAGTTTGATTGGTATATTTTTGATTTGGGATAAATTGATTTTTAAGATTTATGAGTGTTGTTGGGTGATGTTGATAGAGATTAGAGGAGTTGATTTTGAAGTATAGTTGTTGTTGTGGTTGGATTATTATTGGGTTAAATGAAAATAGTTGTGGAAATGGAATTTGTACAAAATAGAAATGAAAATATAAAATAGAAATGAAAATATAATATGAAATGGAAATAGAAAATAAAACAAACAGCAAAGTTGAAAAAAAAACAGAAAAATGGTGTTACAGTGAATACGCATGGCTTATGAAAACAAAAGAAGAAGAAATGGAAGGAGTATAAGGGGGGGAGGCCCACGCCTCCCTTATTAATTAAAGCATAGGGACGTTCGTCCCATTTCATGAAGGAATATGCAATAAATTTTGTCCTGCTTGCTTGCCGTTTCGGTTTTTCCTGCGTTTTCTGTTCTGCATAATTTATTTACCAGCATAATTTTATATTATGTTTTTGTTTCTATTAATTTTTCCAAATCCCTTACACTACTAGTTAGTATTAATAAAATCTAACTAGGACATGAGTTAGCCGATTAAATTTAGAACCCGATTATGTTCCAATTTTTTTGATTTCGGTAAATTCGGCGACCGAGCAAGTTGCTCCGAATTCAACGTAAATTGACGTGCTAACTAAGTTTGACGTGTAGAACGTAGTGGTGAAGTTAGTTTTTCGAAATTGTGAGTTTTTACGGAACGACCCGAAATAGGTTAATTTACGGTAAATTGAACCAGATTGTGTTTTAGTGGATTTAAGGCACATATGGACAATCCGATTTCAACGTCGACGATTATGATTAATACCGGTTATTAGGAATTACTTTCGCGACGAATATTGACGTTTTGACTATTTTTCCGTTTTCGGAATTTAGCGAATTAATTAATAACGATGCGGTGTTAATAAACGTAAGCTTTGCGACGGTGTATTTATTAAAGAATACATGTTGATATGCAATGTGATGATTAAATTGAGGTTGTTAATAAATGCTCCCGATTTGTGAATGCATGACTTTTGGTGAATTTATTAGTGATGTTTTCATAATGCAATTATGATGCGATGATATATTTATCTTGTTTTGGATAAATTATAGCGATGTGGGCTTTATGCCAATTTTGACGAGCGATGATGGTGT
The DNA here is from genome assembly GCA_021764765.1 of Vicia sativa. NCBI lineage: Eukaryota > Viridiplantae > Streptophyta > Magnoliopsida > Fabales > Fabaceae > Vicia > Vicia sativa. The sequence continues at coordinate 212,208,169 of CM038796.1, forward strand.
GTTTGTGTTGTGTTGTTTTATTGTCGAGTCACATACATTGCATAAGCGAAGAGGGCTTTTATGCCAAGCGATGATGGCTTTTATGCCGAGCGAAGATCGGCTTTATGCCAAGTGTCCCTAATTACGGACAAAGCGATGGGTACCACATGCATAACATATTCGTGTCTCATGGAGTCGGTTATGTTTATGTTTGAGTTGTTTGGCGTTGGTTTTTGTTGATTGTTGGATGAGATTGAATTGCGATGATATATATAATGTGATGATATTTGTGATGATGTTGTGATGATGGGCTTTATGCCAAAAGCGAAGATGGGCTTATTGCCAAAAGCGAAGATGGGCTTATTGCCAAAAGCGAAGATGGGCTTTAGCCAATTCGTGATGATTTGTTATGTTGCTTATATTACTAGCATTATTTAATGTTGTTGGTTGATGTTGTTCTTTAAGACTACCGTGTTAATTAGTGATGTGTTAGTTGTGACGTTTTATGCCGATGAGGTTATGGTGATAAAGTGTAGATTTTACACAATAGGATGACTAGCAAAGTAAGTGAGTTTTGATTATGTGTTGGAATTACACTTATTAATCTATACCCTTTATAATTCCGAAACTATATATATATATTTTATCATGCCCTTAATTATATGTTTTGGAGTATCTCACCCTTTACTTGTTTCGCCGTTACCTATATATTGGTAACGTGCAGGTTGAAGATGGAGTTTTTAGCTGCTGTGAGTCGAGTCGGTGTCGCTCTGATACGTAGCACTCGGGGGGAATATTCATGTGGTCTTGTTGTTGTTCTTTTGATGTTATTCCTTTATGTATAAGAATTATATTTTATGAAAACATTATTTATTAAGGAAGTTTAATAAAGAAGATGTTTTGATGTTTATGAATCAAACTATGTTTTCCGGCGATGCTATGTATCTGAGATATATGCTTTAAAACAAATTGTTTAAAGTGAGTTGCTTTTGAAGGTGTGACGCCTCAGTATTTACTTTGTGAAATTTTAAATTACTCTGATTTTTGGTATATAAATCCTTGGGTAGATTTGGGGTGTTACAATAGTGGTATCATAGCAGGTCGGTCTGTCGACCAAGTTATTAGTGTGTTTAATCCTGTTGTATGCGACATGTGTGTGAAACACTGTCGGTACTTGTTTGTTTCAAATTATTTGTCTGCAGAGATGAGTTTGAAATAAGTGGGGGATAAGTTTTACTTCTTGGTGGCGCTTGTGGCTTAGGATGGAGCCTCAAGCAGTGTTACGCTTTGGTAACTTGAAGTGTAAGTTTGAGGACGCTGTTGTAGTTTGGTAGAGATGGTTTATGTCACCATCATGATTGTCGACTGTCTATTGACAAATTGAGGGACTGGTCATCCTTAATCTCTTGTTGATAGTAGTCGGGAATTGTGTTGGTTGGGATAAACTTGTCTTGCCAACTTAATAGTGTATGCAGCGGATGTTTTGGCACATGGTAGTGCATGGTTACTTGAGTTTTGAGCGAATTTGGATTTTGGGGAGAAGCAAGATTTTGGCAAGTGAGCTTCTTGTTGTGATTCTTTCGAAGCCTGTTATGAAGATGTGAGGGGATTGCCGCAGTAGTGCGAAGTGAAGTTTTGATGGATTTAGTTTCTGGATCTAGTTGTGATTCGAAGTATTCTTTAGAGATGTTTATTTCTGAGTAAGAGTTGAAAAGTCAACTTGAGGATTGGTTTGAGCAGAGTTGCTTATTCGAGCGGGTTACCGTGGAGTACTACCGTTGTGTTGTTTGAGAAGAGCCAAAGTTATCCGAGTTGGTGTGTCGGTTGTAGGCGAGTAACGAAGTGGATTTTGAGGACGAGTATCTATTTCTGAGGATTGATATTTGGACGAATCAGTCATTTGAGTTTTTGTGTTTAGTGGGATCGATGCGAAGTCTGGCTGTCTACGGGTTAGTGTGAGAACTGAGGATGTTTAGACAATGCTCTTCAAGATGGTGTATGATCCTGGCGAGTATTTGGTTGATGTCATTAGTGTGACTAATGCGTCAGGTGTGATTTTGGAATGTTCAGACAGTACTCTCATGAGTAGTTGTAAGAATTTGTTCGTGTTCATGGATATTACTTGGTTCACATCAAGTTAAGTATTATGGCAAGCATCCGAGCTTGCGTTATCAGTAGTGAAGTCAGATCAGTGCGTGGCGAGTATTCTAAAGAGAGAATTTTGAACTGTTGGACGTGAGTGCTTTAAGTAAGTGACCTAGACGGTGATATTTTGGACGGTTCCGCAAAGATTTATTTTGTATCTTGTAGAAGACTTTAAGGGGTTATTTCAGAGCTTAGAAGTTCCTTGTTTTGGATGGTTAACTTTGGGAGTTTGACGGAAGATCCTTTTTATAAGTTGGTTTTGAATCGTGAGTACTTTGACTTGAGATGGTTGAGTCGCTATTTGGACTCCGCAATGGGAAGCAAATTTGTTTGAACCAGTGGAAAATTTAGTGAATGCTTTGATTTTGGTTTTGTTTGGTACTGGAGAACCTTGAGCGATGTATTGTGATATTTCATTTTGGACTTAAGAAGTATTTCGGCATAGAGTTGGAAAAGTGTGTTACTACCTTGGAACGATTTGAATTTCATTAAAAAAAAATAATAAAAAAAATAAAAAATTGTTGGACTTGTGAGTTAGAGGTTGATGTTGTTGTGATCATTTGGAACCTTATGGGTGCAGATGTTAACAACGAGTGGATTGGGATTGTTGAAGACAATCCAAGTTTGAGTGCAATCTATAAAGAGACTTCGTCTGTTGTTGAGCTTAGTATGTTGGTGTCGCGGAAAACCCAAGAATGTCTGATTTGGAATTTATTACTTTGAAGAATGTTGCATGTTTGCTTCGGGATACTTGTTGAGATTAAGTTCAGAAGGTTATTAAGGATCTGTTCACTACTAACATATGGATTTCGTCAAATACTAATGGTCGCGGTAGATTATTAGTTTACGACTAAGATAGGTCTTGGCGGTAAGGAATTTTGTGATGGGATGGTAACCTCAAGTACCTTAAGATGATTGATGTTTGGTAAAAGAGAATGTGGTGACTGAGTTACCACTTGGGACGATGGAAAGTTATGTAAGGTGTTTCGAATGAGAAGCCTGTGTATTGATTGTTGCAACGGTGCGAGGATGGCGATTACTTAATGCAATTTTGGGAGTTGAATTGTTAAAAAGGGACGACTTCGTTGAAGTCAAGTGTATACGTCAAAGTTTCAGAAGTGAGATATTTGGGCAGTATTGGAAGAGGTCAAACTATGTCGTGTATTTTAGAGGATCAATGGACGTTAATCAATCGAGAATGAAAGGGTGATTCTTCGAGTTGGTGAAGCTGATGTTGCGAGATGTCTCGATGGGTGTACGCTTGAACGTATCCATTTTGAGTGATAGTAAAGTTGAGGTTTAACCAAGTTGTTTTACGGTTGGCATCTTATGCATAGAAGCGAAGCAGCATGGTTTAGATATCGAGCATTGAATTGTTTAGCGAGTAAGCGAGGTTGTTGGATTTGGACTAGTGAGTTACAGTCGCAAGCCGTCTGTTTAAGCCCTAAGATGAGTGGTGTCTCTCAGTTTGATTATGTTTGAGTAAATTATTTTGTTCAAGGGTTGTGCGTTGGTGTTCTACAAGGATGATGTGACCTTGTGAGTTTTCTGGAATGAGAGCGATAACTGCAAGTGTGATTCTTGAGTTTGTCCTTATGCGTGTATGAAGGCACCTTTTCATGTTTGTATAGCACGCGTAGTTTTACCCTATTTTGACTGTTTCAGTTTTGGTTTGTTTAACCATTTTGTTGTTTTCGTTTTAGCGATGGTGACAGTGTTGTGTTGTAGGACCTTATGTTCCTATCTTTGGTGACTCATTTCCGAGGTGTCGGTTCAAGTGTGTGGCTAATTCTATGGTTGGGACGTTAGGATAGCATCGATCTTGTTTGTTTGGTTGTCGAGTGCATGGTATGGGCTTTGCATCTCGGCATGGTTGTTCTTGACGGGACGATGTAGTTAGAGATGTTTCCTTGTTTTTGGTGTATTTTGAGTATGTTGTTTAATTGACGCGAGGATTTAGTGGACAAATGCGTAGGCGTGTCCCGATTTGTTCGTTTTGGTCAAAATTTCGAGGACGAAAAGTTTATAAGTGGGGGAGAGTTGTAACGCCCGTTTTTAATTAATATTAAAATGTATTAATATTTTCGAATTACCGATCGATGTTTATTTTGCGACGAGAATAATTATATTAATTAATATATCTATTAATTTATCTGGCGACGTTCCGTTCGGTCCGGTAAAATATTATTCGGATCCGATATTTAATCCCCCGGAATTATTTTAATTGATTGAATTAATTATATTAATGATATAATTGGTTAGGGGGGTGAGGATTAATTGTTATAATGGGGTTTTACACCCTTGGTTGCTAGTAAGGAAACAACCTATGAAACACTTTCCTTGTTTTTCTTTCCAACCTAACACACCTAAACCAAACATAGAAATTGTGATGGCTAGTAAGAAAACAACTTTATAAAACCCTTTTTCCTTTGTTTTCTTCCCATTTTTCCTACACTACCAAAAATAGAAACATAGAGGAAAGAAGGGGTTTTGAGAGAAGAAGAACAAGAGGAGAAGATGAGGGAGATCTTGAGCAAGAGAGGAAGCTTGAGGTTGAGCTTTGGAGCATCACCATGGATCAACCAAACTAGAGGTAAGGGGTTTGATTTCCTCCATCTCATTATAGTTAGGGTTTGATGATATATGTTGGATTTGGGGGGAAAATTGATAGTAGAGTTTTATGATTTTGTTGGTTGATTGTTGAAATGTTTAGAGGAGTTGAAAATTGGTGTTGAGTTTTTGGAGTTGGGTGTTGATGGTTTGATTTTCCAATTCTTATAATTAGAGTTTGATTGGTATATTTTTGATTTGGGATAAATTGATTTTTAAGATTTATGAGTGTTGTTAGGTGATGTTGATAGAGATTAGAGGAGTTGATTTTGAAGTATAGTTGTTGTTGTGGTTGGATTATTATTGGGTTAAATGAAAATAGTTGTGGAAATGGAATTTGTACAAAATAGAAATGAAAATATAAAATAGAAATGAAAATATAATATGAAATGGAAATAGAAAATAAAACAAACAGCAAAGTTGAAAAAAAAAAACAGAAAAATGGTGTTACAGTGAATACGCATGGCTTATGAAAACAAAAGAAGAAGAAATGGAAGGAGTATAAGGGGGGAGGCCCACGCCTCCCTTATTAATTAAAGCATAGGGACGTTCGTCCCATTTCATGAAGGAATATGCAATAAATTTTGTCCTGCTTGCTTGCCGTTTCGGTTTTTCCTGCGTTTTCTGTTCTACATAATTTATTTACCTGCATAATTTTATATTATGTTTTTGTTTCTATTAATTTTTCCAAATCCCTTATACTACTAGTTAGTATTAATAAAATATAACTAGGACACGAGTTAGCCGATTACATTTAGAACCCGATTATGTTCCAATTTTTTTATTTCGGTAAATTCGGCGACCGAGCAAGTTGCTCCGAATTCAACGTAAATTGACGTGCTAACTAAGTTTGACGTGTAGAACGTAGTGGTGAAGTTAGTTTTTCGAAATTGTGAGTTTTTACAGAACGACCCGAAATAGGCTAATTTACGGTAAATTGAACCGGATTGTGTTTTAGTGGATTTAAGGCACGTATGGACAATCCGATTTCAACGTCGACGATTATGATTAATACCGGTTATTAGGAATTACTTTCGCAACGAATATTGACGTTTTGACTATTTTTCCGTTTTCGGAATTTAGCGAATTAATTAATAACGATGCGGTGTTAATAAACGTAAGCTTTGCGACGATGTATTTATTAAAGAATACATGTTGATATGCAATGTGATGATTAAATTGAGGTTGTTAATAAATGCTCCCGATTTGTGAATGCATGACTTTTGGTGAATTTATTAGTGATGTTTGCATAATGCAATTATGATGCGATGATATATTTATCTTGTTTTAGATAAATTATAGCGATGTGGGCTTTATGCCAATTTTGACGAGCGATGATGGTGTGTTTGTGTTGTGTTGTTTTATTGTCGAGTCACATACATTGCATAAGCGAAGAGGGATTTTATGCCAAGCGATGATGGCTTTTATGCCGAGCGAAGATCGGCTTTATGCCAAGTGTCCCTAATTACGGACAAAGCGATGGGTACCACATGCATAACATATTCGTGTCTCATGGAGTCGGTTATGTTTATGTTTGAGTTGTTTGGCGTTGGTTTTTGTTGATTGTTGGATGAGATTGAATTGCGATGATATATATAATGTGATGATATTTGTGATGATGTTGTGATGATGGGCTTTATGCCAAAAGCGAAGATGGGCTTATTGCCAAAAGCGAAGATGGGCTTTAGCCAATTCGTGATGATTTGTTATGTTGCTTATATTACTAGCATTATTTAATGTTGTTGGTTGATGTTGTTCTTTAAGACTATCGTGTTAATTAGTGATGTGTTAGTTGTGACGTTTTATGCCGATGAGGTTATGGTGATAAAGTGTAGATTTTACACAATAGGGTGACTAGCAAAGTAAGTGAGTTTTGATTATGTGTTGGAATTACACTTATTAATCTATACCCTTTATAATTCCGAAACTATATATATATATATATATATATATATATATATATATATATATATATATATATATATATTTTATCATGCCCTTAATTATATGTTTTGGAGTATCTCACCCTTTACTTGTTTCGCCGTTACCTATATATTAGTAACGTGCAGGTTGAAGATGGAGTTTTTAGCTGTTGTGAGTCGAGTCGGTGTCGCTCTGATACGTAGCACTCGGGGGGAATATTCATGTGGTCTTGTTGTTGTTCTTTTGATGTTATTCCTTTATGTATAAGAATTATATTTTATGAAAACATTATTTATTAAGGAAGTTTAATAAAGAAGATGTTTTGATGTTTATGAATCAAACTATGTTTTCCGGCGATGCTATGTATCTCAGATATATGCTTTAAAACAAATTGTTTAAAGTGAGTTGCTTTTGAAGGTGTGACGCCTCAGTATTTACTTTGTGAAATTTTAAATTACTCTGATTTTTGGTATATAAATCCTTGGGTAGATTTGGGGTGTTACACGGGACCTCTCGCACCCAAAGCGAGAATCATACCATTAGACCAAATGCCCTTATATGATAAGTTTTAGTTTATAAAACAAGCGAGAATCGAACTCGGGACCTCTCGCACCCAAATCGGGACATGAAGTTAAAAAAAGTAGTATATTTAAGATGCCCTAAAAGCATGAAATCAAATGACATCATCGCAAACAAATCATTTCTGTTTGGATTTTTGCTGCCATAGAGAATGTGAAAAAACGCAATTACAAGAGACAAAACTAACCGATAATTGGAATTTTCGGTTCTCAAGAGTTTCGATATCAGAATGTACTTTCTTTATCTGCAACAAAAAAAATGAAATTGGAAATGTACTTTCTTTATCTGCAAACATTTCCAAGAATAAAAATAAACATGAAATTTCACATAACAACAAAAAAAATGTATTGGAAATGTTTGTGATAGAAAAGATTAAACAATGTATAACCTGGTCTTCAACAGTATTTCTAGAACCAGAGGAGAGCATTTTTCCTTCTTTAAGTTGATCATTAATTCTATCAGAGACCTTTAAACTTCCAGAAATATCACTTTGGCCATGATGACTGTTTTCTCTTATGTCTTACATCCTTTGCACGAGATGTTGATATTTAGACTAAAATCATGGTCGGGGATGTGAAACAAAATGAAATACTAGATGTACAAACTAAATGTTGGCCCTGAAGAACATGTTACATTCATAAAGCAATTTGTGATGCTCTAATGTTACATTAATATAACACCTAAAATGTTACATTAATAAACACTCTTCTTTGTTTACACAAAATTCACGACAAAATAGACTGAAGTAAGACATATATTTGTGATGCTCTATGTCAAAAAGTGTCAATATATTTCCTACACTTGACTTTTCTGCATTGTAAATCATCTTTAAAGGTATTACATCACCTAAGGGGCTTTTCACCTCATGGTCAAATTCAATAGAAGTAGAGAAAATTTGACCATAAGTATCCAACAACAGAGAGAGACTTTGAAGCCAAGTTGGACTAAATAAAGCATAGAAGAGAGAATATTGCTTATATAATATCTGCGGTATTGTGTGGCCAATTCCAACCTGCTAACACCTGCCATGTAAAATCAACAACTTCGTAAGCCTTCGATAATCTCGATTATCACATAAACAAGCAGCACATTATAGAAGGTCGTTCATAAATTGTGGGGGGCAATGCCTTAGTGTACTCTAAAATAAAATGAAATAAACCAGCTTATCCAACGAGAAGAGACAAAATTATTTGTAGTTGTTGTCTTGTGGACAACCTTCTTCTTTCTAAGGTAAAGAGAATGCAGAACATCAAGAGATAATTCAACTTAACAAAAGCATATCAGATTCACAACAAAACAAGTTATTCAACTGAAATATAACACCTAAAACTCATGTCAACATATGGCTATAGTGACTCCAATGACAAAAGACAGATCTATAAAAAAAAGACCAAAGTTATACCTTCTGACGGTACCCTTTCCACCAGTTCGAACTGAACCGGCCATCTTGATCAACTTTTCACGATTCATCTGTATAAAAGGTACACAAACTGAACATAAATTTCATAGCACCAAACTACATTAAACTAAATGATGCAAATTTATTACTACCGTGTTATGTCCTTCCGTGATTCTCTGCATTACAATGCAACCAATATCTCAGAGAGTTAAACAAGACTACAAGACCTTATCAAGTATTAACAAATATTTCTTATGTATTATGCAGAAACAGAATTAACTAATATCGTGAACTCATATTAAAAGGTATATAAGCTTGTCTTCCATGCACAAGCCCACTAGTAAAACCAGTGTAACTAGCCATTGATCCATGAACAGAACTTTGACCAAGAAGTGTGCAGTACACGTTGTCAGAAGCATACTTGGAACACCTCGAATCATATATCTAGTAGCATGCTGAAAACTTACCCAAAAGTAACTAGCTGGTTAGCCTGTTTAGTTTGATCACCGCGATCTGTAATTAGATGCAACACATCTTCCACCAAGAAACCAAAAGTTGAAGTATTTTCTGATAGATATTGAACTTGATATGGACAGCTGTCACCAGATGAAGAACAAAGTGCCGGCTGCTCACATAAACTGCTATTGCAGGAAACATTTTTACTAGTGGATGATCTCTTATTATCATAGATATTAAACTCAATTTTCTATAAATAACAAAGAAAAGTTTCATTAAATCTAAATTTAAAACACAATCAGAAAGAGAGAATTATCAAAATCCAAATTACTTACCAATTTGTAGACTACAACTAATATGCAGATTTTACTACCTCCATTTTTTTCAGTACGTCTTCGAAGCTACCAACCTGCTTAGTTATCAAAAGTAAGCAAATAAATAAGAAACATTCAAATGAATAATATAAAACAATACACTCTAGCATTTAACTTCTATTACCATTTGAAAAACCAGATATCTAGCAGAGTATCCAGATTGAAATCAATGAGGATCATGTGATTACTCAGTTCCCAAAAGATGCTATTGTTAGCCATAAAATTTAAGACAGGTTAACAGAAGCAGAAATAGTCAAGATAGACATCCCCTGCAAGATAAAGCTACATCAGTAATGTATGACATAATAAAATGCCTAGAGACTATCATTGACTAGGAGAAAAAGTATCTTAAGAGTATTACAACGAAATAAATCATGGAGAAAACAGCAATTGTCCAGTATCTTCCCCAGTAACCATCAGCCAGAACAGCTCCAATGAGAGGTGTAAGATAACAGGTTCCTTGCCAAACGCCGACATTTCTGGCAGCAGAGGCATTTTCTTCATGTAGTTTGGTGGTAAGATAGGTAACAAGATTTGTTGCAATGCCATGGTAAGCCAAACGTTCACAACATTCATTGCCTATCATTTACATACATAAATATGATACTAATAGTAATGAAACTTGAGGGAAATGTAAAAAAAGCATACCTAGAATAAAAGGACAAGCTCTCCAATTCCCAGTATTGTGCTTAATAGAAGGCTTCCCTCTAAAGTCAACTGAACCATCACCTGTGTATTGTGTGCTCCTTTCATCCTTAAGAAATAAATTAAACAATGATATCTCAAAGCAAAATACTACTAAAATTGATTTGGCCTCTAGATGTGTCTGTGTTTTTTGCCTCTATTCATGATTTGTACGCTCAATTTTTTTGTTCAACTCAGTTTTGAGATGAATGAATCTAAACATAATTAAATCATTTCAGTCAACTAAGCACAGAAGTTGAGATTATGGTCAAGCTTCAACTATGAGTGAGTGATATGATTGACATAAACTAAAACAGTTTTAGGCTAAAGCAAATATAAAATAATCAAAATAGAGAGTGAAACTGGAAAACAGTTGAGTGATTGTTCTTATAAGACTGTTAAGACGTGGTGATGAGAGAGTATATCTCATGAAATGGATTAATCTTTGATAACCATATAAGAAAACTAAAGTATTAAATTAAATAATAAAAAAATGCCTCATCAGAAAGAGATGAAATAGTTAAACTATGCAAACAAATTAGTCAAAACACCTTTATCTATTTATACAAAAAGAAAAGAAAAGTGTGAATTAGGAAGAAGAAAAGAACCTGAAGAAGGCCTTGTTCCAGTTCTGGAACGTAGTCGTTAATAATAGAACCCATATGCTCTGAGTGAGACAGATTTTGTACGAAGCAATGTAATATTGAGAAGAATCTTCATTTTCAATTATTATTGGGATATGTATAAATGATTATTGGATTGCTGACACAATGCTATTGTAGTCTTTCCCCAAACTAAGTCATTGCCTAATTAGGTAACCCTATCTTAAGTTTACAAACTCATCCATCATTTACTTGAATCAGGCCAATAATGTATGCATAAGTAGACCTCAATCCCAATTCCAAGCTAAACCACATGCTGGAAATAAGGCACAAAATAGTAGCGAAATTCTTAGGAAACTGCCAGAGCAATTGCATTCTTAAAGTATAAAAGAGGGAGAATAAAAATCAAGTTACTCATTCCTTGATAAAAACACAAAAGTCTTAATCATAACAAATATCATAAATCTCATAACTACTCTCACTTGAAGTCGTTGGATTTACAAACTATCATAATAAATTAAAAAATGAAGTCATGACTTATTTTCATTGTTGTTAATTGAACCAACAAAGAAAGAGAATAAAACAAACTGAACATCTAATTTCATAATAAACAATCCAGTAGAATCATGGCCTGAGATATCAAGTTTATTTAACATAGCACAGATTCATTATGAATCAGTTTATGAAAAATAAAATCACAAAGGGTTCCCAATACAAGTGAATGTAGAAGTGAACTCCAACCAGTAAAACAAAAACTTAATGTGAAATAAGGCATTCATTACGATTAATATTATTATAGATTAACACTTTATAAGACTCCAAGTACAAACACATGTATAAAACTACTAAAATTGAACATTCTCTTCACTCAAACTTAAACCCCAGTAGATCCAAAACCACATTCACCTCTAACAGTAGAATCCAAATCCTAAACCTCAGAAACTTGAGGAGTAATAATCTTCTCAATAATCAACTGAGCAACTCTATAAAGAATGACTAATAATAATTGATTTGATATAAAGAATGACTTAGAACTTGGGAGCAATAAGCTTCTGACAAGCACTTAAAAAACAAGAGCAGAAGATGAAAGAATCTATACCATTATATGCTGAGAAACTCCAACACCTTTAGATGACCTGGAAACCTTAGATAGTTCCTGTTCAATATCTTCCTGTCCATTTAACAAACAATGATAATTATCATATAATTTTGATCCATCAAGCTACATGCCCGATCAAGATTTAATAGTGTAAGTGAAACATTGAAGACAAAATACAGCATCTACAATGAAAACAAAATCAAATACAATCAACTATAATTGTTCGGTAGTTGAGCATAAATGCTCAGTTACATAACTAATTCCCATACAGCATCTACAATGCATATTACCAAAGCTTCTTTCTCCCGTGATAACACTTAACTCATTCAACATTGTCAGTTATCATCAAAATTCAGAATCCGTTCAACATTCATCGACAGGAATACACACTTACAGTATTTACCACCGATCCTTCAAAGAAGTTGGGAAAATGATCAAACAGCTGGTGTTCAAGTTGACAGACCTGCATTCCAGTTCAAAATTCAATACCAAAAAAACCTAAGCAAAAATCTATTTTCAGATATCAATGCATGTCACTCAAACCCTAATGATTGTCACTCAAACCCTAATGCATGTCACTCAAACCCTACCAATGCATGTTGCTCAAAATATATCGTGATGGTTTGGGAGTTGAGAAGAGTTTGGTTCACTAACCTTGCGCTTAGAAGAGTTGAGGATGCGTTTGGGATTAATCGTTTGAGAATGCGTTTGAGAATCGTTTCAGAGTTGAGCATGAAGAGTTTCGGCGAAGGGTTTCGGAGAAGCGTGAAAATTTCGGAGAAGAGTCTATGATTTTCTGTGTTTCGGCGAATGGTTTACGCGAAGGGTTTCCATTATGTGAAGTCTATTGCCAGAAGACGAGAAGGGTTTCGGTTTCGGTGAAGGTGACAACGTGAAAGATAAAGAAAGAAATGGGTTGCAGTGAGAGTGTGAAAATGAGTTTCAGTGAGAGTGTGAAAATGAGTTTGGAAAAAGGGTGAAAATGAGTTTGGAAAAAAGGGTGAAAATGTTTAGATTATGTCATAAAAAATGGTGAAAATGGAACGTGAAAGCTGAAGTATAGGATGAAAATTAAAACATTTTTTTATAAATTATTGATTTTTATTTATCTGATCTTTATTGAAATAAACACTAATAAAATAATAATTTATCATAAAAAAATTAAAATATTTTATTTAATTTTTTTAATAAATAATTGGACTAAGAAAAATCATCTAAATTGTTATAGTAATTTATTAATATGACAAAGTCATTCATTAATATATCACATTGATTACATATTTTAAGTTATAAATTTTGTAGTTTATAGAATTTTCACCCATTTATTTATTTATTTTAAAAGGAGTAATTGAGATTTGATTATAATAATATTTTTAATTTAAACCCAATTTTTAAAAAAATAGGGGTACATTGTCACATGATAATGCTTAAATGACACTTTATTTACAAAATTGCCACTGTATTTTTTATTTACACCCGATTTATAAAAATCGGGTGTAAATTTTAAAATTATATTGTCTTTTTTGTACTAGTGCATATTAAAGTACATGTCGTAGTTTAATGATTGATTTCAATTTTTTAATTACATTGGATATGAAACTTTTGAATTATAATTTATACTCTATGTATTCTTACCCTATTATGCTATAAGAAAATATGTCCTTTCTTATTTGCTTTGTACATTTAATGTTGATCGTAAAAAGGTTTATATGGCTATCTAAATTTATATTATTTTTTCTCTAAAGAAAATATTATTCTTGTTTAGATAGGTATTTATTTAATTGTATACTTGTAAATATATAAGCACAATGGCATAATTTAGTAACAACCATTGTAGCTGGTTTGGGCGTCTTCACTGATACATATGATATATTTTGCATATCCATCATCCCAAAGTTTCTTTGTCACAGATTGTTGCACCCCAAATTTTACCCTCTTGATTTAGGCTTATGTTTCATCATAAACATCATATTGCATTGTATTCATACATAGTGATAGGATCAAAGTTCTTTGGTTCTCAAGTCCTCTACAAGTTGTGGAAGTTGATTGTGTTAGCATTTTGTTCTAAAAAAGTCTATGGATCTCATGTCTTTGGATATTTCAAGTTACAATGATGTATTATAGTTCAAGACATCTCATTTGTCTCATTGATTCCTCAAGAGTTGAAATTTTGCAAAGAATTGATGAAGAATTCATCTGTCATTCATCTGATGAAATTAGGGTTTTGGTCCATTGTGAAGTTTGAAGCTTGGTTAAGTCAATTTCTTGAAGTATCATCTTCCTATTATCATTTGAGTTATCATGGTTCAAATAACTTCTCAATGCATTCAGAAGATTTGAGGTTTGAAGCTTCATTGGCCATCTCCTAACACAAAGTGCAAAATTAGGGTTTTGGATATAATCAGGATTTCTTCAGATTTTTCACTCAAACTTGATTTCATGTGTTTCTATTTGTTGTTGGGCATCCATGGTTGAACTATTGAGGTTCAATTTTGATTGGAAGCAAGTCAATTGATCACAAGGGGCAAAATGGTCATTTTGGTCAAAATCAGTCAAAGTTAGAAGTTGACCAAGTGGACTTTTGGTCAACCATCAATTCAAATATCCTCTTTTCATATTTCATGGTTAAATTCACCATTGAATCAATAGAATGGAAGAACTTAAGGTTAACTTGTCCTTGAAGTTATTTGAAGTTTGAAAACTTTCCAAGTCCCCACCCTATAGAACTTTGACATGTCATAACTTTTTCAATTTTTATCCAATGGTTGCATACCATAAAGTTTTGGAAATCTTGAGAAAATTGCTATAAGTTTGTCAATGTGTAAAATTTCTCAAAAATGCACCATTTGAGAGATATTTGAGTTTGAAGTTTTATGCACAAGACATGTAAAATGCTAGTCATGCTTGCCTTCTCCTTGCCTTTCGCGCGCATAATTTCAACAAACACGTGGTGTGCAAGATGTTAAGGTTAATTTCTCTCAATTTAAGTTTAATTTGGAAAATATGCTTCGTGCATTTTGAAGTTGACATGTGGAGCTTTTGATCAAGCTTGGAATCATTTCAAATGGCCAATTATGGAGCAAGCTATGGTCTTGAGAAAATTGAGTAAGACCTGATCACCATGCACAATCATGCGCGCACCATGCCCAGGCTTCCATGGCTTGTTTTTCTTAAACTTTGAAAGATGATATCTCACTCAATACCTCATCATTTTGCATGATTCAAAGCTCAATTTGGAGATTATTGAGAGCTCTATCCATGGCCTAAGTTGCAAGGAAAATGCACGAGTCAATTTTAAATGGCTCAAGCTCAAAGTTGGAAGATGAGACTTGTGCAATGCCATGTTCATTTTCAGGTTTTGTGCATTCTTGTGTATTGTTTGATTACAAGTATTGTAGCTACTTGCCTTGCACGATTTCAGTGCCTTATTCCTTGCCAAAAGAAGCCAAGCATAGGCATCACAAGTATTGTACCACATTCCCTCAAATATTGCCATTTTAGGAAATTTTCTTATTGTTGCAAAATCATTAGTGAGGTACCACCAAGCCAGCTCACTATTTTACACGTCCCTCACTCAATTCCACTCACCCTCAGTTGTTTAAAACGCACAAAACTTGAGCTAAGAGCAAGCAAAACGCAAGCATTCCACTCACTCTTTATTTTTCTATTTTTTTTGCAAAAAACTAAAAGAAAGATTTTTGAGCATCAAAGACCACAATTCCCTCGTTCATATCACTCTATATAAGCTCATAATCTCAGTCATTCGAACCCTAGACGCCTCTTTTCATCAAAATTCAGATCTGAATTTCTCTTTGTTTTTCTTCGAAGCTTCATTTTCTCTTATTCCAAAGCTCATCTCTCTAATTATTCATCTTCATTGAAGCTCAAAGGATCAAGAGAAAAGGTTTTCTTATTGTTCAGAGGCATTGTTTACTGTGAAAAATGGTAAACAATTGTTGGTCCTCCTTAAGTCCTAAAACTAAGGGTTACTAGCGAGATCGACCAGTTGATCTCAAGACACGTGCTAAGATTTCTGGTAAATTACACTATTTTTGTAAACGAAACTGACCTTGGCCCAGAAACGGTTTCCAGAGCCTAGGGAAATAATGCAATGGCTTTCCACACAAGAAGGATTCTAACTATTGGTGACTCGTGACCAACAGTGTATGTGATGTTTTGGTAAAATAAAGCTAGTGGTGACTCGTGACCAACAAGCAAATAAGCAGAAGTAAAATGAAAAGAAATAAAGACAGAGTTAAACATAAAATGATTGCATTGAAATAAAATTATGGTGATTCACGTACATCAAAGCTTGCGTTACTCTTTTTTCCTTTAGCGCGGAATTGAGCAGAGTGTTAGCAAATAATTTGGGAGTACAAATGAACACCCCTAATTCTAAACATTTTAACTTATTTATAGTAATTACAGAAATAACCGCTAAGACTAATCAACGGATGAGATCTGATCCTTGGAAGTAACTTCTGTCCACGTTTCACCATCCATTTAGAATTCATATCCCACGAACTTCTGAGACAACTACCCACGATCTCTTTATTTGACTTTTTCCTGATTCGTGTCTTCAAAATAAACTGCCTTCAGATTCTGTCCACTTCCTTGAGGTACAACAAAATTCTCTAAGTCCACTAGCGAACCAATTCGACATCCACAGCACTTCGACTAATGTCCATACTCGACTCAAATCTCTGTCGATTCGACCATCACATAATGTGTCGACATGGTCTTATTTTTTAATGTTGTTTTGCTCTGGTCGAAAAAGCTTGGCCTTCTGAGCCAAATTTCCAGCCAACAAGCATTCCTTCTGGAGCTTCTGACTTAGCTTTGTTAAAATATTTCCAAAAGTTACCTCCTTCTAAGATTGGTCCTTAAGTTGTAGGGACCTTTGCCTCTGAATCATGCCCCAAATTCACTTTACAAAATTTCAGCTAACAAAATGCCCCCCAGAGATACCATTTTCGACTTATCGACACTGTCGAACATGAGACAATGGTATCTATGAATTGTCACCTTGCATCAGCCTAGCCGTTTCCACTACCTTGGTGCCAATAGCTCACTGCTCTAGTCTTGTCATGACATCATGTAATCATGGAAACGTGCATTTCCTCCCCTCGAGACGTGGGAGCATTTAATGTTAAATCATCATGCCTTAGGTATCTGGTATGGCCCCACTACGCTAGACACTTAATCCACCCACACGTGTCCTTCAACGGCCACGATTAGAATCCTAGGGAATTGCCACGAACCCTTTTGCCTTTTCACTTTTCTCATTCTTACGCCTATAAATAGCCATTCTTCCTCTTTCTTCCTCTTTTCTTCTGCATTTTCACTCTCTAAACAGCAAAAACCTAGACGAACTTCATCTTCTCCGTTTCACATCTCTGAACCAGGAAACTAAGAACCACTGCAACCAACCCTAATCACTTGATTCCTTTGTTTTCAACCGTTCAAAGTTTCCAGTTTTCATTTCAATCTTAAAGAGCAGCAATTTTTTAGGGTTTTTCAACTTCTTTTCCGGATTCCATCAAGAATCTCTAAACCTTTTTCAACCTTTTCAATCTTCAACAATGGCAGACAAGGACGTTGTTGTCACCGCTCCCGCCGCCAGTCTCTAGCTTCGCCTAGTTGATGGCAAGCCCTACATCCCAGAGCCGCCATTCTCTGAGGAGAAAACCAAAATTTGGCAATCTCAGGTACTGATTCCCTTCAGACTGGACGATGAACCGTATGCTTTTTTAGGGCCATTACCTTCAGATGTCCCTTCTGAAATACACATAGATGATGAAGGTTCTTTTTCCCCACTAGCCAGCGTAGTGCCCCCTTAATCACCTCAACAAACCTGATTTCATTACAGTTTGTTGACAGAAACTTCCGCACTGCTCCTCCTTTGTATTTCCCTAAATTTGGGGCTTGGATGGATAGATTGGAGCAACATAAAGGCCAACAATGGAAAGCAATGGGTATCTATGACCTATTGCGACTTGTTCGTGTCAGCACTCCTTACTCAAGTGGCATGCTATTAGCTGCCTTGTATTTCTGGGAAGGATCCACTAATACTTTCCACACAAGGTGTGGTATGATGACTCCTATGCTACTGGATGTAGTTGCCTTAACAGGTGTATAACCTGCTGGGTCGTGTTCAATTCTCTGACCACGAAGTTATCCCCATCAAATTCGTCGTTGGCGAATCCAAATATCCAACTTATAACAACTTTATTCTGCACCATTGTTGTGACACTGAAGAGGTTTCTGATGAAGAACATGTTGCTTTCCTAACCCTCTGGTTGTCTCGCTTTGTGTTCTATTCGAGGTCAATGCAGATAGCTAAGCAATTTTGTCATCTGGCTTCAGCGTTGCATAAAAGGGAGAATGTTGCTTTAGGCCAATTAATTTTGGCCTCTTTATACTCTTTTATGACCGACGTAGTCGGCCAGATCAAGAATTTTGACCCCACAAATCCAAAGAAGAAGAGTGTACTGGTGCATGGACCCTTCTGGCTCTTACAAGTGTGGCTAAATGCCACATTTTTTGCTGATGTGAAGCCTTTTTGATAGAAGAAGGTTTCAGTATCTCAAGACAGAAGTGGGGCCTTATGGCCATGTTACCTTCCCTTGACTCCAACCGACAAGACTTCTCCAAATGACGAAGTATTCAAGATGTTTTTCAACATAATGTTGACAAGGGAGGATTTCACACCGTCGATGGCTCCTTTTGCTAATGGCAAAAGTGGGCCATTATGGCTCACTGAGTCCTTTCCTCCTATCGAAGAGAGGAATCAGAAGAGATCTTCAGTTATTTGGAGACGTTTTTTGACTCCTCAATTTTTGCCATCCGCTATCACTCAAACGACCCCCTGTTTGGCAGCTTATCAACCCAACTTGGTAGCTAGGCAATTTGGGCTCTGCCAACTTGTGCCTAAATCACTCTATCCATCCCATGAATTTCTCAAATCTGGGAAGTTATTAAGGAAACCGTCGACACCTTATGGGAGCATAGAGCCATGCTTAACTTTACCCCTTTTAAGCCAGCCTTTTTCTGCACTCATGAATTCAAACTTTGGTGGCAATCATATCTTGTCACCTTCATAAATGATGTTGCTGGAAAACTGAATGAGCTAACGGTGGCTTTCAATATTTTGCAGGGGAAAGGAGCAAAATGTAAGGCAATTCATACCAAAGAAATCCAAGCATTCCAGAACTTCTTCAAAGTGTTGTACTTGCCAAACAATCTTCGTCGAACCATTTCTGATGCGGCCCGAGAGATAAAGGAGAAGGTAACTGGGAAAATTCCTCATCTCAAGATTCCCAGTTACGCGAAAGACAAATATCTTTACGCACTTCACTTTGGAATAATCAAATTTCCTCCTTTACCAACTAGCCCTTTGGCTCTAGCTTTTCGACCACCATTTCTAGATTGGTGGTATGTCTCTTGGTCGAACATTCAAAATACTTACAAAAAGAAAGCCGACAGGGTGGTTCCGACGAAGTATTGGTTGCATAGCTACTCAGGATTTCTTCACATTAACCTTAGACATGTGAGAAAGCTTGTTGTAGTGCCCAAGGGTAACCACTTTTGGAAAGTTCTATTTCTTTCACAGTTTATCTTACATTGTTATTTGACTTAGCTTCTTTTCTAGTTGTACCTCTGTCACAGGTGGTTGCCCCCAGGCCAGAAGCTGCTGCGAAACCCAAAAGAAGCCGTCGACCAAGCATGCTAAAACCCACGTTGCAGGGGGCCCTTCACAATCCAAGGTATGTTTTACTCACACTTACGTGTGTCCTTCTTGTTCGACACCTCACTAATACTTGATGTTTTCACAGTTCATACCCATCCACACTTTTTTAGATGATGAAACCATTTCTGCTTATGTCAAGAAGACTGATTCTTCTATAAGTTTGAATGTACCTCTTTCGACGTCTTGTATCTTTTCTATTTATTGACGTCTTGATTTCTTTTGCAACAGAGTCGAAAACGCTTAGTGGATTCAGCTTCTCCCTCCACAATATCCAAAAGGTCCAAGCAGGACAAAGAATCCAAACACAGTGGGGGAACTGAGGTAACATTTCATCACTTTTTGATTGTTTCTGATAGAGAATTAAGACTCCTCTTCTGAACCCATCTTTATTTCTGCAGCCATCACCTGATGCTTAGTCTCCTCACCCCAAAAAATCCAAAGGCCACAAGAAAAAACACACTGATATGCCTGAGAGAAAGGCAAAATCAAAGAAAAATAAAGCCTCCACGGCTGAAGGTTCAAGGATGAGGGCCAATGAGGAAATGGAGCCGACATAGGTCGATGACCAACCGCTTATCACAAGGCGGCGAGGTAAAGTGCTCTTGACTACTTGTCATGACGCTGCCTTACTTTCACATGGTGGTAATAATATCATAATTAATAAAACCATTATTACTCCAGACCCCACACCTATCCCTGAAGTCAACAAGGAGACAGGAGAAGAAATTGCAAATACTTCTACTGGAGGCAATGAAACACAAATTCCCTCACCACCTCCACAAGTATTTCTTGTACCTTCTAGAGTGTCTTTTTATCTTGCCAAGTTATACCTGTTTGATATAATGTTCCTTTTCTCCTCAGGTTGAAGCTTATGAGCCACAACACAGTGTGCCAGAATATACTCCCCTTTTAGAAGTTTCTTCCCCTCAACAACAACCAACCCCAGACGCAGCAGCTGGTGAGTTTGTTGAACTCGCCACTTGCGTTTCTTACAGTGGCTCTGATTCAGTCACTAGTCCTATCAGGCACCACGCCATCGTTCGACTAGTTCGACTCTAGTCTTCGATTTCTGCGATTCGGGGTTCCTCAAACTGTTGTCGAACCAATTCAAATTCAGAGCTCTCCTGAGAAGAACAATTCAGCTGGCCCTTCTGGAGTCAAGGATGTTTCCATCGATATGGAAGTCGACGATGTCGAGGCTGCTTTGGCAAGGTTGAATTAGTTCATGATTCGTTATTCTACCTCTTCAGATTCTGACCATTCTCAGATTCATAGTGATAAGCTAGGACCTGAGGCTGCTAGGGTCAAGAAATTGAATGACACTATTCGTACTCATGCTTTCAATCATGACTTGCCTCGTGCACTGCGTGAAGACACGACTCTTGGACCTCGACTTCTGGAAGCTATCAACCAGTTGAAAGGTCTTGAAATTTTGAGTTTTCAAAACTGATGATAGCAGCCTTCGAAGACATCCTTTCTCCTCTTCTGGCCAATATCACTCAAGCAAAGGAGACTGAACAATTGGTTGACACCAAACAGCCAACAATGAGGCAGAATGTGGAGATGGTGAGGAAAACCACAATGGCGGTTGAAGAGATAAAGACCCGCATCAATCAGAGGCGGCAAGAACAGAGCCCCAAAAGAAAAAGAGCTGCTGAAATACGCAGTCAAATTGCCGAACTGACGAAAGAGCTGGAGCGTGTCAAAGCACAAGACAAAGAAACCGACCAGGCCAACACTTTTGATCAAAAAGAAATGCACCAGTTGACTAAAGATGCTCTCATCATCAGTAATGCCATGACTAGGGTCGAAGAAGAACTGCACACTCTCAAGGCCAAAGCTGATGAACTAGGTGACACTGTTGTTCGTCTTGAGAGTGACTTAGGCAGTTTCCAAAGAAAATTTGGCAACTTCTGATTGTTGTAATCTTTTTAGATGTAATTGTTGTGGTTTTCATTCCTTGTAATCTAAACTCCCATCATTTATAAAACATCATCCTTTTGGCATTCTTGTCTTATAATTATTTGCACAGTTTATATTTTGTACAATTACGATGATGGCTTTATTACTATGTTCCAGCTTAGTTCGACGCACCCACTTATATGGTCAAAATTGAGATTTCTTGAAGAATAGGCTTGTATTTCTTCAAGTATTTACCATTTACCCTCAGAATGCGTCGATCTGGGGCCATTTCTTCTAGTTTATATGCGTTATTGGAAAAAACTTGGATTATTTTGAATGGTCCTTCCCAATTTGGGGACCATTTACCCAGCACCCTATCATTTCTATCCATAGGCAATATTACCTTCCAAAGTAAATCATCAACATGAAAAACTTTGTCTTTTACCTTTTTGTTATAGGCTTTAGCCATTCTAGCTTTCTGCCTTCTCAAGGCATCAAGGGCTAACATCCTTTCTTTGTCCAAATCGACCAACTCATTAGTCATCATCTTCCATTAATCTTCAGACGGTATCTCTTGTTGTCGTTGAATTCTCATAGATTGAACATGTATTTCTACTGGTAAAACAACATCATGTTCATATGTCAGTCGAAATGGGGTTGTTCCAGTTGCCTCCTTGGGAGACGTCTGACAGGCCCACAGAGCTTGATCTAGTGTTTGGTGCCAGTTTCTGGGTTTTTTACCCACATGCTTCTTGATCAGGCCAATTATTACTTTGTTTGCAGCTTTGACTTGACCATTTGCTTAAACACTGTGAACACTGTGCCTTGGTCGGTTGTAATCGTTTTAGGAACTCTAAACCGACACATAATATGATTCTATATAAAATCAATCACAGCCTCTTGGTCGACATTTCTCAACGCTATGGCTTCGACCCATTTTGTGAAATAATCAATACCAACCAGAATGTACCTTTGTTTCTTAGATGATGTTGGTTTTATTTCACCAATTACATCTAAGGCCCATCCTCTGAATGGCCAAGGATTTACAATAGCATACAATTCGCTTGTTGGCACGTGCTGGATGCTCCCATGCATCTGGCATTCTTGGCATCCTCTGGCGAACTCAATACAGTCTTTCAACATTGAGGGCCAATATACACCTGTTCGCACCAGCAACAATTTCATCTTGTGTCCAGCTTGGTGTGCACCACATGCTCCACTATGCACACTCGACACAGCTACATATGCCTCACTTTCTCCTAGGCACTTAAGTAATACCCCTTCGACAGTTTTCTTAAAAAGTTCGTTTTCAATCAAAACAAAACTTAAGGCGTGATATTTTATTTTACGATCTGTCGAACCGGTTGGCGAACACAAGTAATCGACCAAGGGTTTTCGCCAGTCACTGTCTTGCCCATCATCAATTGCTAAAATTTCAAAATTTTCTGCATCTATAGCTCATAATTTTATGATTGATAAATTTGAAGGGGATAAGGAAGTAGCGCTAACCTTTTTCTTTACTTGAATACACTCTTCATCCTCATTCTTCTTGTATCCTGAAGCTTCTTGTGCTAAATCATTAGCTTCTTGTGCTAAATCATTAGGTTCTTGATTCTCTCGCCGGGGTATGTGTCGAAGGCTTGCTTGTTCGAACCGTTTCAACAATATTATGGCAATCACGAAGTACATGATCAAGTTTTCCTTAACGCATCTATATTCTTTTGACACTTGTTTGATTACCAATTCAGAATCTCCCATAATTTCGACACTCTTTGCCCCCAATTCTAGCAGTAGTTCAAGTCCAACAATAAGGGACTCATATTCTGCTTCATTATTAGTGCAAATACCGTCGATGGTGTACTTGAACTGTGCTGAAATTCCACTAGGAGAAATTATAACTCCACCAATCCCTGCACCATTTTTGTGACTAGAACCGTCGAAGTATAATTACCAAGGCACTAAAGCAACAAAATTCTCTGGCATAGCCACCATAGAATGGTCGACTAGGAAATTTGCCACTATTTGCCCTTTCATTGCTTTTAAGGGCACATACGTTAAGGAATATTCAGTTAATGCTAAAGCCCATTTACCAATTCGACTATGCAAAATTGGTTTAGACAGCATATGCTTAATGATGTCGAAATGAGAAGAGATATAAACATCAACTGGCTTTATATATTGCTTCAGTTTAATACAAGAGAAATACAAACATATGCATAGTTTTTCTATGTCACTATACCTAGTTTCAGGACCTTTTAACATACGACTAAGGTAATACAAAGGATGCTCAACATGATTATCGTGCTCTTGAACTAACATACTACCTATAGTCGAATCTGAGGCTGCTATATACAACCTCATAGGCCTATTTCTAAGTGGAGGTTCCAATATAGGAGGCTTCGTCAAATACTCTTTTATTTTGTCGAAAGCCTCTTGATGCTCCTCTCGCCAAAAAAATTCTTCATTCTTCAGTCGAAGCAGTGGTGAAAACGCCTTAGTTTTTCCACTTAAGTTGGAAATGAATCTCCTCAGGAAATTCACTTTGCCCAACAATGACTAAAGCTCCTTTTTGGTCGATCGCGGTTTTACGTCCATGATGGCTTTGGTCTTGCTTTGATTGACTTTAATGCCTTTCTTATGCACAACAAAACCAAAGAAATCCCCTGCCTGCACACAAAAAGCACATTTTAATGGATTCATTTTCAACCCATATTCGCACATCCTTTCGAAAGACTTTCGAAGGTGCTCTAAGTGCATCGATTTACTATTCGACTTAATTACAATATCGTCGATGTAAACTTGCATGAAGTTTTCAATAAAGTCATGGAACATAGTATTCATTACCCTTTGATACGTTGCTCCAGCATTCTTCAAACCAAATGGCATGACTACCCACTCATAGGTGCCTAATGCTCCTGGGCAACGAAACGCCGTCTTCGGCACATCATCATCTGCAATAAAGATTTGGTTATAACCAGCATAACCATCAAGTATACTTAAATATTCAAAGCGAGTAGCAAAATCGACTAACATTTCAGCCACTGGCATAGCATACTCATCTTTAGGAGTGGCAGCATTTAAATCTCTAAAATCAATGCACACTCTCAATTTTCCATTTTTCTTAATAACTGGCACAATATTAGCCAACCATTCGACATACCTTGTAGTTCTGATGAACTTGCTTTGGAGGAGTCTTTCTACTTCCTCCTTGATCTTCGACATGACTGCAGGTGCAAACCGTCGAGGTGTTTGTTTTACTGGCTTCTTGCCAGCTTTGATTGGTAGCTTTAATTTGACCAAATCCCTGCTTAAACCAGACATTTCATTATAGTCCCAAGCAAAACAATCTTTAAATTCTTTTAATAAAGAAATTACCTCAGTTCTGAGCTTTGGGTCGATGTTGGCGCTGATATAAGTAGGTCTTTTATCACCTTCTGCGCCAAAGTCGATTTCTTCTAGAGGGTCCTGTAGCTGCATTTTTCAGGCGCCATGGGATCCTTCTCGAAACCTAATGGTTCGTCGTCGTATATGCAGTCCAGACGCTGCTTATCGACGCTTCTGTTGACTATGATACTTTGTCTTGTGGTTCTGGCTCTACAGACAGAATTACTTCCTCTGGTGCTGGAAGTTTAGCAACTTCTGTTGCCATCTTTGCTTCTTCAGCTTCCATAGTCGAATTCATTCTGTTTTCGGCAATATACACCGAAATCCTTGATAAGTGCCAAAATTTAGTTATTTTGTACATATGTTTAGTGGCACTTATCGGTTCTTTTGTTGATATTCTTCGAATAAATCCCCCGCTTTTGGTATAAATGTGTACATAATAGAATAATTGAGTTTTTGTGTAAATATTGTATCATTTGATATTTTTTCATCTCTTTTATAGGTATTCATTCATAATTGGAGCATTGAGTAATAAAGTGTCGAAAACACGGCTTCAAACACGCGATTTGAGCAACTCATCAACGAATAAGGCTCAAAATCAAAGAATAAAAATCATCAATTTGATTGATATTTTGTCATGGTTAGATAGGAAATTTAATAAGCTTTCTAACTCTTCAAACCGGGCGCAATTCCGAGTTACAGTTCTCAAGATATGGCAAAAACAAGATGCTGATTTTTTTCAAGACAACACAGACCGTGCTTAGCGCGAAAATACCAGGCTTAGCGCGCCCTGCGATATTAGAATTCTTTAAAAGAGGCTAAAAACACATTTTTAGGTCATGGGTTGGGTATTTTTGAGTCCCAACACCATCAACATCATTTTTTGGTCTAGAGAGCTTAGAAAACAACGTTGGAGCTTGCATTTGGATGGTCCGGAGTCGAATCCCTCGTCGATTGGTGTTGACAAACCAAGAAATGTTTGGTTCCTCTTCTTCTCTTCTCTTTATAATCTCTTTTGTTGGGTTTTGTATGTATATCTACTCTAACTCATGTATATTTGTCGCCCTTGGCGTTGTATAAAGTTTACTTTACGAATCTGTGTTGGTGATTGTTTTAGGTTTTTACTCTATGTTAGGAATTTGAGCTTTACTAGAGATAGATCCCTTAGATTCTTACCTAGGGATAGTTATCTGTTAGTTTCTGAATTCTAGAAATAGGTTTAGAGTTGACATTCACTATAGAGTATCTGAACTTAATGCCTCTACGTTGGTGAAGTATGCCAAAGATGGGTATGGAGGTGACGTAGTTGACTTCTGTGTTGTTGAGGTAGGCCAGACATGACTATTGAGATGATTCAGGAGGATTCTCAATTTAGGTTAGAAATAGCTTAGGTTGTGAGAGGTATGTGATGACACGAACGAGTATCGTAGGCCGAGTATAATTGGGTGGTAGATTTAAGTCTGTGACGGGTAGTTTACATTCGTTCTGGATAAGCTGTCTATCCTTTATACTTTTTGTTCATTTTCTTTCTGTCTTTTATTTTCATTTCTTTTAATCCCAAACTCATTAACGGTAGAATTGTCGAACGACGAATCAATAACCAATCTCCGTGGACACGATACAATATAACCTAACCGATATATATATCACCCGGTAAAAATAAATACTTTACTTTTTGCTTGCCGCTTTACCGTAGCAACAATCCTTCGCAGAGCTTCTAGCTCAGACATCACTCTCATGATGATTTCTCCAGCCTGTCGGCGCGGGTTGTTTTGCATATGGATCTTCCAGATACTCAACATCCCATGTAAACCCATGGGTTTCATGCAGCTTCAGTGAAACGAATGCCTCATGTAAATTGGCATACGTGTGTTCTGCTGGATGGCAGGGAGCAATGTTGGCCAATTTCCTGTCCAATTGATTTTGGCCTACAGCATTAATGTCTGCCATGAAATACCCCTGATCAGCTTTGATGTTTTCCGCAATGTCATCTTCGCTCCATATGATCAAGCGCTGATGCATAGAAGAAGGCACAACACCAACTCCATGCAGCCATTCTCTGCCTAGAAGCAGATTGTAACTTGGCCGACCTTGGATGACCATACACATTGTCGGCCTAGTTACTGAACCGACAGTGATATCCACCTGAATTACTCCCATGGTAGTTTTCGTTCCTCCCTCGTAGTCTACCAAGACCACATTATGGGACCTTATGTCAGTGTCATACTTACCGGCCCTATTCAGGATATGATGTGGCATTATATTCACTGTAGCGCCACAATCCACCAATACCTTGTTGATGGTTGTTTCTTCCACCTTTGCTCTGATCAGCAATGGCTTTAAATGGCTTCTCATAGTCATATCAGGCTTTTCAAAGAAAGCATCTTGGCTCTCAACAGAGCCATTGTTCATGACAAAATAGCAAGTTGGCTTATGTAAAGCCATTTCAGCAGCATCAAGGTCACTAGTGTTCTCCATCTCTGTCGGTATGTTGTACTCCTCTGGGAGTATAGAAACCACATTGACCAGAATGTCCAAACTTGCTTCGGAGTCAGAGGCAAAATCATCAATTGCCTCCTCAGAGCCATGGTCGACTGGCTTATTCACGCACTCCTTGATCATTGGCAGAACGTCGACTTTGGGCTTGTATCGATGACTTTGTTGGACCTTGTTTTTGCAATAGCTTTCACTGTTTTTTCTCTAGAAACGTCTCCACTGAGTTTGACTCATTGGATTTTTTCCCATATAGTTTTCAGATACGTGGCTCTTCTTTTCAGAGCGCACTTCAAGACGATAGCTCATTGGAGCTTTTCCTTTGGCTTCTCTGATGACGCCAGTAGCATTGGATGGCCCAGCAGCCATGTGAGTTTTAGCCATGTTCCCTGTGGCGTAGTAGCCGACGGAACAAATGTTTTTAGCCTAAACTGGGAAGATTGCCTTTACCTTGGATCCCTCTTGTTCCACTGGGCTCTCCCTCTTTCCAGCTGCAACTTCTGGAAATTTTCAACAGCAACCCTATCAGTCGGCGCGCTGCATCTAGGGCAAAAACCCACTTGAGCGCCCTTGTTCTTGAAGCGATACAGAAAACTTAGCAAATCCTCGTCATCCCTGGGGTAGACGTCAGCTAAGTTGACATGAGGGCTTTCGTTAGTGCTTTCTTCCAACATATCATTGTCGGGCACTTCAGTAATTTCGACCATGTTAATGGCCACAGGTTCAGCAAATAAGGCCTCCTCTTACCTCAATGGGTAAGTGTCGATCTATTTCTTTCTAGAAGCAAATTTCAGACGCCCCTCCTGGAGAGCTTTCTGCACCAGATCCCTGAAAATAAAACATTGAGAGGTTGTATGACCAACATAATTGTGATATTTACAAAAACCTCTCTTTTGCCTTTGTTCTAATGGTGGCAATTTAGCATTTGGAGGTACTAAAATCTGACCATCTTTTACTAGTAAGTCAAAAATTTCCTCACATTTACTAACTTCAAAAGTGTATGTTTTTGCAGGAGTTCTAGAACTAGTTTCGATTGTTGGGCTTTTTCCTTTGGCAGGAAACAACAATTTACACTCGTATGATGGCTCTGATTTCAGTTCAGCCACATCCACGTGTGCCTCTGTCGGTGATATATAGTCGAACTCATATATAGGGTCTGTATCGTCGAAATCGACATAGGCTATTTTCTCTTTCTTAGATTTAGTCTTCGTATGTCTAACTTTCTCTATTCTAAGACGTTCAAGGTGTCGAACCCTGTCAACCAATTGTGGCATACTCTTAACAGAAGTTGGATCTATTTTCTTTCTAATAGAATAGTCCAAACCTCCAGCGGCCATTTGAACAAGTTCGTGTTCAGGCACTTGGGTAAAACACCTCACTTTTAGGGATCTAAACCTATTCAAATAATCATCTATTGTCTCAGCAAACTTTCTCTTAATGCTTGACAATTCGACCAGACTAATCTTTGAATGCCCCTCATGAAAATATTCGTGAATCAGCTTCTCCAACTTCGACCATAAATCAATCAAATCAGGGGGCAAGGTGGTAAACCATGTGAAGGCTGCTTTAGTAAGGGATGAAGGGAAATGTTTCATCCTTAAGCCTTCATTGTTTGCCATATCTCCTGACTTAGTCAGATATCTGGCAATGTGTTCTACTGTCGATTCACCCGTTTCTCCCCCAAATTTGGTATACTTAGGTATTTTCCACCCCCTGGAGTTTTCAGTTTGTAAGATATACTCTGAAAATGGAGAAGAATACGTTGGCCTTGGCATGGTATTCATACCATTTCTGGCCATAATTCTCTCGACCATGTTGGTTAAATTGTTTTCAACAACCAATTCGTCCTGTCGAACCTGGTCAAGAATTTGGTCGGCCTCTTGGTTCCTTTGTACTAAGACCCTAGGTGGGTTAGCAACAATATTCCTTTGAGGCGTTGAAGCTTGACCTTGATACACAATATCCTCTTCTGCTGCCCCCATGTCTCCTTGGACATGTGTAGGTTGTCGAATTGGATGGACCTGTCGGCCAACCGCTGGGGGCGCCTAAGAAGTTACATAGGCGTGTTAATTGTGCTATAACCTATTGGTTTGTTTCAGCAGATTGCCTATTAGTGTTGACCGATTCTTGCACTATGGGGTTAAACACATTCCCCATTTGGTGAGTTAACATATTGGCTAACTCGTGATTGCTATCATCCATCTGTTGCCTTAATACCGCCACAGAGGTGGTATTTAAGTGTTGAACAGGCATTTCCCTATTTTCCCCCACTACAGATCCTTGTAAAGGGGCATTAGCATTCTGCAAGTTATCAGACACTATTGCTATGTTAGGGGTCGACTGATATCCCGCCATTAAAGAATACGATATTCCATAAGGGGGATTTGCAGCAGTACCAAATCTAGGAATCGTTGTGTTAGGAATGGCACTCGTGGCCACCACAGGCCCTGGACTCACCGGTGTGGTCTGGGGAATGGGAATTGATTTTGAAGCAGTTGGCCCAGAGGCAGTTGTTGTGCTTCTTAAAGGGGGAAATGACGCCACTTGCGACACAAGTGTGTCGGCAACACCTAGCGTTCTAGATGGAATCTCATCCATGTTCAACGCGGACGCGTGGTTTGTCATCTTAACTGTACGTTTCTTAGTGGGTGGTGGTTTCTTACTTGTTGAATTTCCACTCCTAAGTTTCATACACTTCTAAGACAAATCTTGATAAAATTCTAACACTTAGCACAGGGTCCCACCGGGTGTGCCAATTTGTTTACTGTGGAAAATGATAAACAACCGTTGGTCCTCCCTAAGTCCTAAAACTAAGGGTTACTAGCAAGATCGACCAATTGATCTCAAGACACGTGCTAAGATTTCTGCTAAATTACACTACTTCTTTAAACGATACTGACCTTGGCCCAGAAACGGTTTCTAGAGCCTAAGGAAATAGTGCAATGATTTTCCACACAAGAAGGATTCTGATTATTGGTGACTCGTGACCAACAGTTTGCATTAAAATGTTTTGGTAAAATAAGGCTGATGGTGACTCGTGACCAACAAGAAAACGTACATAAGTGAAATAAAAAGCAATAAAAACAAAGTTAAACGTAAAATGATTGCATTGAAATAAAAGTGTGGTGATTCACGTACATCAAAGCTTGCGTTACTCTTTTTTCCTTTAGCGCGGAATTGAGCAGAGTATTTAGCAAATAATTTGAGAGTACAAATGAACACACCTAATTCTAAACATTCTAACTTATTTATAGCAATTACAGAAATAACCGCTAAAGCCAATCAACGGATGAGATTTGATCCTTGGAAGTAACTTCTGCCCACGTTTCACCATTCATTTAGAACTCATATCCCACGAACTTTTGAGGAAACTACCCACGATCTCTTTATTTGACTTTTTCCCGCTTCGTGTCTTCAACAGAAACTGCCTTCAGACTCCGTATACTTCCTTGAGGCACAACAAAATTTCCTAAGTCCACTAGTGAACCACTTCGACAGCAGCAGCACCTCGACTAGTGTCCTCATTCGCCTCAAATCTCTGTCGATTCTGTCATACCCCAAATTTTGACCTAATATACCATCTTGCATTTGCATCATTTGCACAACTAATGATTTAAAGATTAATCGGGTATAGTCTTTATAGGTTAAAATTAGGGTTTCATCAGATTTTCATCTGATTCAAGAGCTAACCAATTAGGGTTTGAAAGTTTCTCATCTTATTTGATCTATCTTGATCAAATCATCAACCTCTGAGCATCAGATATCAAATTTTCTCACAGAACAATCAAGGATCGACCAATTAGGGTTTTGATCGAGCATGAGATTTCTCTGACTTTTTGAGCAGTGGATGACTTTTTTGGATAGAGATTGGTCATCACATCTTAGATGCAACCTCTTGACCTAATTTCTGGATCCAAATCATCACAGAAGTTCACAGAATTCATCAGTCGTTTTGAAACATCGATGAAATTTCATCTCGAGAAAAGTCAAACTTTGACTTTTGGTCAAATTTTTCAAAACAAAACTTTTTCAATCATCAAAATACTTCAAATGATCCATCTTGATCATAAAAAAAATCAAGAATTTGGAAAAGTCAACAAAAAGTCAAAATTTCTATAACTTAGAAAAATTTCTAAGTGTTGAAATTTCACATTTTTTCCAAACTTCAAGCCATTTTTTCACCTAGTTCCAATTGGAATTTGAAAAAACTCAAAACATGAAAGTTGTAGCTTGTGGAAAGATCTTTCCAAAATGTCCAAGAACTTCAAAATCCATGAAGGCTAGCTATGTCTTTGGAATTGGAACATAAGGGTCCATGAAACTTGATTTTTCAAAGATCAAAGCATCAAATTATAGGTCATTTTGCATTTTTCTTGTTCTAGAAGCATGCTACCTTGCCAAGTGGATGGATAAACTGATAAATATCAGCCTAGAGTGATAATTGAAGAGATTAGATCAAATTGTAAAAATATAAGCACATGGTGAAAAAAGGAAGTTTCCTTTTAAGGCAAAATGCCTTTCTTGCCCTTTAAGGCAACTTCAAATTGCAAAATGCCATGTCCTTCCTTGCCTAACATTTCAGACCTCTTGCCTATAAAAGGATGGCATTTCAAGTTCAACTCACACCAAAAATTCCACAAAAACATGCTTTCTTCCATTTTCTTGAAAATCAAGCAATTAATGCAAAAATGGAGAAAACATAACATTTTGAATTTGAGCTAGAAACATGATGAAAATTGGTGTCCAACATGTTTCAGAATCAATATCAAACTCATTCAAAACTTAAAATCAAACTGAACTAAGCTTAAAATCAGTTTTCAGTTTTCACTTTTTCCAAACTTCTAAAACTGCCTAAGCATTCGAAATCTTGGTTTGAACTGAGCCAGCTATGTTTTGATCATCCAAACATCATCAGTATGCTTCATGTGAATGATCCAAACCATTAATCCTGATCTGTAACTCCATTAACATCAATTTCGAGTTCTGTTTTGAGATGATTGCAGGTTGACTTGGGTGGAGTGATTGAAGCAATTTCAAAGCAAGCCAGCCATCTCTAAAGCATCCTCACATGCCGCTGGTGCTCTAAGGATCAAGAAACAACAACTGGAAGTGCTCTAGAACAGGTTTCGATCTCAACTTTTCCAGGTATGAACACGAAACTGGTTCTCTTGATTCCTTGCACCATTTGAAAAAATCTCACGGCCAATCTCTTTCTGCACCCTTAACGAACAATAGCCCTCAATAAAATCAAAGAATCATTCACTACGAATCATTTAATTTAAGAAATCAGTTTTAGGGTTCATACGAGTTCTTTGAATCAAAAACATTCTGGGCTTAAAATAAATGAAATTAACACATGCCATCGTGTTCGTGAGGAAAAAACGAGTGACTTTGATGTTTACATCGTCCAATTCCATTGAGAAACGAAGGAGATAGCTCGAATTCGTGAAACTGAAAATCAAACACAAGCCCAGAAAATTCGCGCGTGTTCTTGGTGTTCTTCAGTTTTTGAAAATTCAAATAAACCAATATAATATTAACGCGTGTTTTAATCCATTAACAACTCAAACGTGTTTGGCTCGATGGTTCATGGCTTGCCTTTAAGGCTTTGTGACACGCTATCACCTCATGGTCATGGGTTCAAAACCAGAAGACCATTCTTTTTCAAAGCTTCAAACTTTCATGTTTTCTTCAAAACTCTCCAATTCCATATCAACACGTGTGTGGTCCACTAACACTTCAAACGCTGGCTCGGTTGGTCCCGGCTTGCTCTTAGTGCTTTACGCCGTACCCACTCAATGGTCATGGGTTCAACACCCATCGGGACCACTTTTTCCATTCTTTTACAAAAACATCAATATTTTCATATTTTTCTTCAAACTTCAACAATTTTTAAACCAATCAAAACTTCTCATTTTGAGATGATTTTTGCACACTTGTCATTTAATATATATATTTTATGATTATGTCAAAAAATCCAAAAATATTTTCATCGATTAATTTTAATCGGGCGAAAATGGCGTTCGAACACTTTTCAAACCTCCTTTCAAAGGTGAATTTTCACTTTTGACTTCGATTTTTCAAAACTTCTCATAAATGAACAAAACATTTTCAAAACATTCTCAAATCATTTTTCAAAACATTTCATCAAACTTGCATCTTTTTTACCATGATTGATCCGATTTAAACGATAAACCTGATTTCGTCTTCTCTCGAATTTCTCGATCGATCATGGGCCTCCCTTATGGTGTAAGTCCCAATCCTTTATGTACATATTTAGCTTTATTTGTACATACTCAAAACATCTTTGTCAATATTCAAACATAAACAAATTTCTTTCATTTGTTTTCATTCGTTTGTTTATATGCCGAATCCATTGGTTCTAAAGATAGAATTCCCTGTGAAATCTCTTTTGACCAATGGGCCTCCATCACGGTGTAAGTCCCATAACATTCTTTTGTGTACATAATATTTCTTTGTACATATCAAACTTTTTCAAACAAAGTTCATCTGTACATAATACAGATATTTCTTTTATACTCAAGTACAGACAAACTCCGATCGTCTGTTTTCACTTCTGTATATTCAAATCAACATTTTTCTCGTACAAAAACAGTTTCTTTTCAAAAATAAACTTTTATCTGTACATAACACAGATACTTTTTGAAAATACTCTTTTACAGATTAAAATTCGATCTTTCGTTTTTTTTGCTTTATCTGTACATATACACTGAAAACCATTGGTATTGAAAGAAACATTATTCCCTGTGAAAATACTTTCAAAATCAATGGGCCTCTCTTACAGTGTAAGTCCCAACCCTCCTATGTACATCCATCCTTCTCTGTACATAAATAACTCGTTCGTGTACATATTCATTTCCTTGTACACAGTCCAAACTTGTAAATAATCAAGTTGCGCTCGTTTCAAACGTTCGTTCACAGACACTTGTTTATATTTCATAAAATGCTGTAAATAAACCTCATGCATTGTTTATATTTCCTTCATAAACTCTTGTGAATACATATCACACACACACACCTGTTTATACAAACTGTCTAATTATAACATAACAATTAGACTGATCAATAGGTTCCCCACAGTATAGCCTCCGCTTGGGCTTCATACAAGACAATCAATCCCCAGCATGGGTCAGCCTCCACTTGGGCTTCATACAAGATAACTCATCCCCCGTTGAGTTTAGCCTTCTCTTGGGCTTTGTACAAAGAAACTCTCTCCGCAGAGTTAGCCTCCGCTTAGGCTTCATATAAGACACACTCCCCTGTTGAGTTAGCCTCCTCTTGGGCTTCGTTCAAAAGAACTCCTTGTTGAGTTTAGCCTTCTCTTGGGCATCATACAATGAAAGAGACAGGAAATCTCTAATGACCTCTCTTGGGCTTCCAATACAAAGAATCATCCGCGCTAAGATAGAACCCCGAAAGGATGGTTTCTCGGTGAAATCACTTTCAAAATCACCATAGAGTAAAATTTCTCGGTGAAATTACTCTTATTCAGAAAAGGACGGTTTCTCGGTGAAATCCCTTTCAAGCCAAAGACAGCCATACCCTATAGCTTCCTCTTGAGCTTCATACAAGGACCCTCGATGACCCTCGATGACCCTCGGAATGCCTCCTCTTGGGCTAACAATACAAGGACCCATGGGCTTCTTAAAAGCATCCCTTTAATCCAATCAATTTCTCCTTGAGATTTAGACATCTATCATCTCTATGGAAGAAGTATCTCATCTATCACATCACATACAGTCAAAAACTTTTCAAACTATTTTCAAACAAAAACATCTCTTAATTGTAAGTGGTAACGCTTGTATACTCAAGCAAAACACCCAATACTTACAGTTAAAAGATTCAATCATCTTTTTTTCAAACATCTTTCTTAAACATGTAAGTGGTAACGCTTGTACACTCAAGCAAAACACCTAATACTTACGATGAAAGATTTCAAACAGTCAAACTTTTCAAAATGTATGTGATGAAATAGATTAGATACATTTTTCATTAAGATGACATTTGTCTGTCTCTTACTAACATCCCGTTGCTTTCCACTAGCATAAGTGGGAACTACGATTGCTCTGACTTTCTCAACATCCTTTTGAGAATACGTAGGCACAAGGTCTCATCCTTGGCGAGCAAATTTCTTTCTCTCTCAGACCAAACAAACCATAGAACCCTTTAGATCCGAGCTACAAATGCTCTGATTCCCATTAGGGGATATGTATGCAGAAGATCCACAGATCTTTGCGAGCACAATAATAATAACCCTAGAAATCCCACCTAATCTACGTTTCTAATCCCAGAGGAGAAACTTTCCCAATCATAGAAATAGCAATTAAAAAACACACAACATATCAAACATATTCATATATAAAGCTGTAGATAACTACATATATTTAGGGTGCTCCATCTATTCCCTTTATATAACAATCCCCCTTGCTCAGAATCTCCCCAATGCGTTGCGTCTAGTTTGCGCTAGTCGTTACGCATACCAATATCAATTGAGGGTATTTTTTTCCCTTTTCATAATCATTAAATCATCTTTCTTGTGTTGAAAATAATAAAGCTTGATGCTCGCGGCATCTTTACAAACAAATCAAAAGATTTAAATCGTTACGTGCCAGAGAATCCGAACTCACGTTCGCATCCCTCTAGCGCGTCACCTTTTAACGCGAACAGAAAAATGGCGACTCTCTGGGAGCTGTTGAAACTTTGATTTTCAAAAAAGAAAAGCGTTACTCGTCGAGAGCACCAAGCTTTTTTATTTTCAAAAGAAAAGAAAGGGATAAGCTTTTCATATTTTGCATATATCTTTTTTTTATTGTGTGTTTCGCGATTTCATCGATGGAAAGAAATCCTAACCGGATTTAAGAAACATTTTAAGATCTAGGTGGAGGTATTAATCGTGAGCGTTCAATGCTTTCGAAGTTAATATTTCCTTTCGATGGAGGTTATCTTGGGGGTATTGTGTTTAGCGAGTAATTGCGAAACTCTTGTATTTCGGAAACTTAAGAAGTGAGTGGATGTAGAACACATAACCCATCCGGCCATTAGGATGTAGTGCGAGATTATTGGGCGTAAGTCTAGAGTAATTGTCATGCGAGACTACGATCGAGTTTCTCTTGAAAATATTATTGGACACACGAGTAATCCACAAATCCGATAATATTTCAAAGAGGAGTGTTGAGCCTGTATTATCAGTAGAACCCGTTTCACAGATGAATAAGCCCTTAGAACTTAACCACGTTGATTCTTATCGTTGGCTTCATGCTCGTGACTTCGAACGCTTGACCGTGTGTATAACTACTAACCATGTTTGCCGCATTCATGCATTCATTCATTCATAAAAAAAAACTTCATTTCTCTTCCCATTTCCAAAGAATTTAGAGATTTTTCTTTGTAAAATATTTTAGGTTAGAGTGATGGACGTCAGAGGAAGATTCACCAAAAGATACAGTTTTAGGATTCCTGATGTAGGAAAGTTGAAAGAGTTAGCATCCTTGGTAGAAGATCCCCGGATTTGAAAACGCTATGGAACTCTTTTAACTTTTGAACGCTAACGTTGATGAAGGACTTCTCAAAACTTTCGTTCGATTTTACGATCCGCCTATCGTTTCACTTTCCACGATTATCGGTTGATGCCTACTTTGGAAAGTGCGCGCATATTCTAGGTATCTCAAGATCGGACAAAGTGCCTTTCAATGGTTTGGAAGCCATTCCTAAGTCACCGATCATTGCAGCGATGACTCACATAAAGAAATCGAGATAGACAAAAACCTAACTACCAAAGGAAAACTCTTAGGATGACTTCAAAGTTCCTAATGGAGAAGGCTCTCAAATTCTCGAGGTAGGTAGTATGGTAGCCTTTGAAGCTATTTTAGCTTTACTCCTCTATGGATTGGTGTTGTTTCCCAACGTTCAATTTCGTTGATATCAACGCCATAAGGATCTTCGATTGGAAATCCGTTCCCACCGCTTGGTGATACGTCGTCTCTATTCATCATAGGAATCGTCAAGGAGACGGAACCATCGTGTGCTGCGTACCTCTGTTTTTCAAATGGATTGTCTCGCACTTGCCTAAATCTCCTATCTTCCGCGAAAACAAAGACGAGTGGCATTGGTCAAGAAGGATCATGTCTCTCACAAACGACGATATCCATTGGTATATCTTCGCAGACAATGAGATGGAAATCATTGAGGCGTGGAGAATTTGCCAACGTACCTCTCATTGGTACGAAAGGGGGAATCAACTACAACCCATTTCTAGCGAGACGTCAGCTCGGATACTCAAACTCTAGTAAACCTCTTGGATTTATAGTGGAAAGCTACTTCTATCACGAAGGAGAGGATTCCCAGGGATTGAAGGCTAGGATGATCAAAGCTTGGCATCACATCCGAAGGAAAGAAAAAGGGAAAGCAAAGAATTGTGTAGCCATGGAAACCTACACTTCTTGGGTAAAGAAAAGAGCGAAGGAATTTCGAATGCCTTACGCTTATGAGGATCCCATGTTCTCAGTTGCTTCCAAATCAACAAATTTTCCCGACGAAGCTGTGGGAGAATACCAAGAAGCCTTGACCAAGATGAGGTTTGAAAAAGAAACTTTGGAAAGCAAAATCCTTAAGGCTAACCTTGAGAACGAAAAGCTCAAGAAGCAAGTCAAAGACCATGAGAAAACGCTGTACTTCCAGGATAAATGGCTCATGGAGAAAGATGAGAAGATTCTCCAGAAGGATGATGCAATCCAGAAATACGTCAAGGAAAAGAAGAGAAAGCTTGAGGAAATGACAAACATCAATCCCGTTCCCAACGAGTGGAAGAGAGTCATCAACAAGCTAAAAGCCGAGAAAGCTGAATTGAAAGCTCGCTATGGAAAGGAAATCCTGAAGCTAAAGCTGCAGCAAGCCTTTGGATCGTCATCTGATGAAGACGTTTAATTAGTTTAGTTTGTAATTTTTATCATTTGTTTTATTGTATCATTTGTGTGAGCAATGCTCCAACAAAAAACAATTGTTGTAATCTTCCTTCATTAATTAATAAAATTCGTATTTTTCCATCCAAATATTTGCCAGAAATATCTCTCTTAGCGTAAATTCTTTGGAAATCCTTCTTAACAACCATATTCATGCATCATATCTTGCATTTAGGTCTATTGTCTAGATTCTCACTTTTTCTAGTTGGAATCACTTTTCGAGATAAAGCAGTCATTGTCGCGTCTTAGAGTTTCTCATTGCGTCCGACCAACTCGAACGTCACGATACTAGATCAAAGAGAAGGAAAATAATGGAGAATTTTGATCAAGAGAATGTGAACTCGTAGTACAGTAACTACACTACAAGAGGAGGTAGAAAGACTCACGTCTTTGGTCAACTCATTACACACGCAAAGTCAACAAGCGTCGGCGGTCAAAATCAACCGCAACAGAGGACACTACTACTCCAGCCACTGTCGCGATCCGAGTTCGCTTTCAACATGCCGAAGGTTATCCATGGGAATGCCTTTCAACCGGCATAGGAGTTCGCCAACCGACTTCTCAAGCAATCTCGCTTGACGTACCTACTTTGCAGCAAAACTCTGCTTCACAGCGTGGAATAACTTTTCCACAAGTAACAATGTCGGTTTCTCAACCGATCATGTTGAACTCGGCTTCCGTAGTGCACACTACCACAGACGAAGAAGTTCATCACACCCCAGGAAATAACACGAACGCTCGTGGCTTAATGGAAGATCTCCAGGAACAGCTCCTCAAAATGCAGCTTGAGATAAAAACGATTCGAGGGAAAGAATTGTTCGGGAAAAATGCCCAGGATCTCTGCCTAGTTCCTCGCGTAAAAATACCTGCAAAATTCAAAGTCCCTGACTTTGAAAAATACAAAGGGAATTCCTGTCCACAAAGCCATCTTACGATGTATGCCAGGAAAATGTCTACGCACAATGAGGATCATCAGTTGCTGATTCATTACTTCCAGGACAGTCTCACCGGTGCCGCACTGAAGTGGTACATGGGTTTAGACAGCACGAGTATCCAAACGTTCAACGACTTAGGTAAAGCCTTTGTCCAGCAATACCAGTTTAACTTGGATATGGCTCCTGATAGGGATCAACTCCGCGCCATGTCTCAAAAGGAACGAGAGACATTCAAGGAATATGCGCAACGATGGAGAGAAGTTCGCCCAAGTTAACCACCAATGGAAGAAAAGGAAATGACCAAGATATTCTTGAATACTCTAAGCTCATTCTACTATGGCGAATGGTCGCTAGCGCCCGGAAATTTCAATGAAATGGTAAGCATGGGAATGCGGTTAGAAGAAGGATTCGAACCGACGTGACCAAGGAAGCGGATCTTCCGGTGGAACAAGAAGGTTGGAACCGACTTCCCAAGGAAAAAGAACATGGCGTAGGAATGGTATCGAGAAACCACGTAATAATGTCATCAAACAAACATGTGTGCCATAGCACCCGTCAACACTACTCGAACGCAAGAATTGCTCCGCAAAGAAAATCAACAAACTCAATGCCGTCAACGTGCTCGCGGTTTAATAACCAAAATCGTCGCCTCGAGTCACCGATTCGACTCAATCCCAATGACGTACACAGAACTTTACCCAGCACTAATAGAGAGAAACCTGATACAGACAAGGTTACCGCCTCCGGTTCCTGAGAAACTGCCATGGTGGTACAAAACCGACGTATCTTGCCCTTTCCACCAAGGGGCACCAGGCCATGACCTCGAGCACTGCATCGCATTAAAGGCAGAAGTACAGAAGTTAGTAAGGTCTAATCTTCTTTCCTTCAAGAATACGAGCCCGAACGTGCAAGCTAATCCGCTTCCTAGTCACAGCGGACATTCGGTAAATCTGATGCTAAGAGATACAGACAGATACCTTGTCACCGACGTAAACTTAATCCGAGGAAACGTGGTGAATCTCCACGAAGTATACGGTGCAATGAGCGCTTTTGCCAAGCATAATTATTCCGCCTGTAACATTTGCTCCAAGGATATTCGAGGATGTTCCACCATAAGAGCAGATATCCAGCATTTGTTAGACATCGGTGATTTACAAATTTACAGAAACCGAGATGACCATGACGTAAATACTGTAGGGCATTTTCCGCATGAGCTTTTAGTCTCAGATATCAACTCGGAAAACCCCGAAGTAAACGTCATCATCCCTTGTTTCAACATACCAGAGCATGTGGAGATCACGTACAATGGTTCCAGCATTCCAACATCTCCTTTGGTAATTTGCCTACCTGGTCCTGTTCCATACAGTTCTACCAAAGCAATTCCTTACCAATACAATGCAACCCTGATAGAGGATGGAAAGGAGAAATCTCTGCCGACACTTCCAGCCAATGTCAATATAACAGAAATCGGACGAGTAACGCGAAGTGGACGAGTTCACGCTCCATTAGCACCAAGACCGCCTGCAGCTCCTGTTATTAGACAGAACCCAGTTAACACATCTTCTGAGAATCCTGCAACGATTCCTATTGTTAACCCAAGCACAAATATCGGTTCTACTGATGGAACCAACATCAACTCAGACTTTGAAGAAATATTGAAATTGATCAAGAAGAGCGAATATCGAGTCGTAGATCAATTGATGCAGACTCCTTCAAAAATTTCAATACTATCTTTGCTCCTCAACTCCGAAGCTCATCGCGAAGCTTTGATGAGAGTACTAGACCAGGCTTATGTGGATCACGATGTGACTACAGACCAGTTTGGAGGGATCGTCTCCAACATAACAGCCTGCAACAATCTGAGTTTTAGTGACGAAGAACTTCCGGAAGAAGGGAAAGATCACAACTTGGCCTTACACATCTCGATGGTTTGCCAATCAGATTCCCTGTCCAATGTATTGGTAGACACGGGTTCCTCTTTGAATGTAATGCCAAAAACGACGCTCGCTCGTTTAGCTTACAAAGGAACGCCAATGAAGTTCAACGATATAGTAGTAAGAGCTTTCGATGGATCAAGAAAGTCAGTTATTGGGGAAGTGGATCTCCCGATGACAATTGGCCCACACACTTTTCAAATTACATTCCAGGTCATGGATGTACCAGCTGCTTACAGCTGTTTGCTAGGGAGACCTTGGATCCACGATGCAGGAGCAGTAACTTCTACTCTCCACCAAAAGTTAAAATTCACAGTCAATGGAAAGTTGGTGACTATCAGCGGTGAACAAGCTCTGCTTGTAAACCATTTTTCCAGTTTCTCTTTCATCACAGCAAATGACATTGAAGGGACACATCTCCCAGAAAGTCCATTAGAAGATGAATCTACCAACAGAAACAGATCACCCATCTCTTCGTATAAAGAAGCTGCACAAATGGTGAAAGACGGCAATACCCAAGGATGGGGACAAGTGGTTAAACCTGTCATTAACGAAACAAAAGCCGGACTTGGGTTCACACCCATATTCTCCAAAGACAAGCAAAAAGATGAAACACTTCGTCCAATCAAAGAAGTTTTCAGCAGTGGGGGTTTCTTAAACCCTGTTCCGCAAGAGGTTAACGTTGTCACCATTGAAGATGATGAAGACGATCCCTCCGAAGAGTGGAGCACTTATTTAAACAGCCCTGAGTACGTGTCTCAAGAGGAATCATATGCGCCAACTGATCAATTCAAAGACATGTCTGCAGAAGATAAAATCCACCATCCTGAAGTATGGGACACCTTGGGGAACCCAATGTAAGTTCGACTACATGGTAAAATACACGTAAAGCTCAAGATCCGGATCGAAGATATCCAACAGGATGGGGTGATGACTTTGAATACCTAGTCAACCGTAAGAGGTATACTGCCTTCTCACTTAATCAATGATCGAGATCCCAAATAAAGATCTGCTTCAACACATCATGGAATTCACCAAGCCGGATCCCGGTTATCATTACATCAACATGATCAACGAAGATCAAGAGTACGACTCAGATACGATGCGGAAAGTGCCGACAACGAGTCTCTTCACTCAAGACTGGAAGGTACATCCCAATTCAACACAAAGAGCAACAGAAGTACATATGCTACATCTCATACTTCCGATCTGTTAATCAAGAAGATTGCTTGACAAAAGGCAAGGGCCATCGTCCGAGTCTTCAAAGCCTGCTCACCAGCAACCAAAGTCTACTCAAGGTTAAACCAAAGGAAAATTACAGTACCTCGACTTCAAGGAGTTCGTCACCT
This sequence comes from Vicia sativa, assembly GCA_021764765.1. Taxonomy (NCBI): domain Eukaryota; kingdom Viridiplantae; phylum Streptophyta; class Magnoliopsida; order Fabales; family Fabaceae; genus Vicia; species Vicia sativa. The sequence continues at coordinate 212,250,745 of CM038796.1, forward strand.
GGAAACCTGTTGAAGTCAAGACCAATGTTCATAGCTCTAAGTAGTTTATTTTCGCTTTTGTTTTGAACTCTCACGCCCAAAGTGAAGAGATGTTTTATAGGGCTTAGCTTTTAAATAATTTCTCTTTGTCTTGCCCAAGACAAATGAGTTTGTATTTTAGGGCCTGTTCATATTGTGAATCATAAATAAAATGCGTTGTTTTGATTCCACACTCTGTGTTTATTTTCATTTTTACCCTTTTCTGGAAATGATAATCCTAAAAAACATAAAAAAAATCATAATAATCTGCATACATTAACTTTCAAAAAAAAAAAAAAAAAAAAAAAAAACTTTCTTTTAATCAAACATAAAACAAAATGCAGATGGACAAATCCATTGAAAGCAATAACTCTACGCTCTCTCCCAACTATGGAATCCCAGCGTTCTTTGAAGAGGAAGTTGAAGAAGAGATTAGGATGAAATTTCGACTACTTAAGCACGAGGAAAGGATCATTCAGCCTCACAAAGAACCTCTAGAAGCAATCAACTTGGGTTCTGAGGAAGATATAAAAAAGGTAAACATCGGAGCTTCACTCAACAGCAGTGTCAAAAGCCAACTGATAAATCTTCTCAAAGAATATGTTGATGTGTTCGCTTGGTCCTACCAAGACATGCCGGTTTGGATACCGGCATTGTAGAGCATCACCGTTAAAACCGTAATGTCCGCCATAAGGAATCGAGAAGAGTTCACCACAGATGGTGACAAAATTAAGAAGGAGGTTCAAAAAACTTGACTGGTTTCCTCACTCGAGTATCCTCAATGGCTAGCCAACATAGTACCTGTCTCCAAGAAAGATGGAAAGGTCAGAATGTGTGTTGACTACCGGGACTTGAACAAAGCTAGTCCAAAAGACGACTTCCCACTACCGCATATCGACATGCTAGTGGATAGCACTGCAAAATTCAATGTCTTTTCCTTCATGGATGGTTTCTCTGGTTATAATCAGATTAGAATGGCTCCCGAGGACATGGAGAAGACATCTTTCATCACGCCATGGGGCACTTTTTGCTACAAAGTAATGCCGTTTGGATTAAAGAATGCAGGCGCTACTTACCAGAGGGCAATGACTACTCTCTTTCATGACATGATGCACAAAGAGATCGAAGTCTACGTAGATGACATGATAGCAAAGTCTGACACTGAAGAGGAACATATAGACTACCTCTTAAAGTTGTTTCAACGACTAAGGAAGTTTCAGCTCCGTCTGAATCCTAACAAATGCACCTTTGGGGTAAGATCCGGAAAACTCCTAGGTTTCATCGTCAGTCAAAGAGGAATTGAAGTCGACCCTGATAAAGTCAAGGCTATTCAGGAAATGCCTACGCCACGTACGGAAAAGCAAGTAAGAGGATTTCTGACGATTGAATTACATCTCGATTTATCTCTCGGATAGCGCTACTGGGCCAATTTTCAAGCTTCTCCAAAGATCAAAAGGTTGTATGGACGGTGATTGCCAAAAGCATTCGACAAGATCAAGAATACCAGAACCACCATCGATCCTCCGGAAGGAAGACCGTTAATCATATACCTTACCGTGCTAGAAGAGTCCATGGGCTGCATGCTTGGACAGCAGGACGACACCGGTAAGAAGGAGCACGCCATTTACTACCTGAGTAAGAAATTCACAGACTGTGAAACTCGGTACTCCATGCTCGAGAAAACATGTTGCGCTTTGGTGTGGGCTTCGAAACGTCTCCGCCAGTACATGATCAATCATACAACTTGGTTAATCTCCAAAATGGATCCGATCAAGTACGTCTTTGAAAAGCCTGCCTTAACCGGGAGAATCGCTCGATGGCAGATGTTGCTATCTGAATATGACATCGATCGCGCCCGAGCGGTCAAAGGAAGCATTTCGCGATCACGGCTTATCACCGCTCAACGAACACCAATCTCTCAAGTTTGATTTCCAGACGAGGATGTTATGTACTTGAAGATGAAAGATTGCGACGAACCGCTACTTGGGAAGGACGGATCGAATCGGATGGGGTTTAATCTTTGATGGAGCGATTAATGTCTTTGGCAATGGAATTGGGCAGTCATCATTACTCCCAGGGTTCTCATATCCTTTTCCGCCAGATTGCTATTTAATTGCACCAACAACATAGCGATCTGAAGCTTGCATCATGGGTATCGAAGAAGCCATCGACTTGAGGATCAAGATCCTTGACATATATGGAGATTCAGCCCTTGTGATCAACCAAATCAAAGACAAGTATGAGACTCATCATCTTGGTCTAGTTCCTTGAGAGATTATGCAAGGCGATTGTTGACTTTCTTCAACAAAGTAGAGGCGCATCATATCCTCGAGATCAAAACCGAATGGCGACTTGGCCACTCTATCTTCCATGTTCAAAGTCAACGATTGGAATGATATGCCTACAATTCGCATCGGGCCTTGAAAGACCTGATATGTATCATGATGCGGTCCGATGATAAGCGTTTCCTTCAAACACAGAGTACCCATTCGGGGCATCGTACAAAGACAAGAAGACTCTAAGGAGGCTTTCTAGGAATTTCTTCCTAAGCGGAGATGTGCTATACAAAGAAACTTGACATGGTTACGCTTCGGATCGAGCATAAAAGCGACACAATCATCCATGAAGTGCATGAAGGGTCCTTTGGAACTCATTCAAACGGGCATGCAATGTCTAGAAAAATCTTGAGAGCAGGATACTATTGGATAACGATGGAATCCGATTGCTGCAAACACGTCAAAAGATGTCACAAGTGCCAGATCTACGCAGATAAGATCCACGTGCCACCGACTCTACTCAACGTTCTCTCCTCTCCGTGGCCGTTCTCCATGTGGGGCATTGACATGATTGGAATGATTGAACCAAAAGCGTCCAACGGACATCGCTTCATTCTAGTAGCCATTGACTACTTCACCAAATGGGTCGAAGCAGCCTCTTACGCCAACGTCACAAGACAAGTGGTTGTGAGGTTCATCAAGAACAACCTCATTTGCCGATATGGTGTTCCAAGTAAGATCATTACTGACAATGGATCTAACTTGAATAACAAAATGATGAAAGAACTGTGTGAGGAATTCAAGATCGAGCATCATAACTCGTCTCCTTACCGGCCAAAGATGAACGGCGCCGTTGAAGCTGCCAACAAGAACATCAAGAAGATTGTCCAGAAAATGGTCGTCACCTACAAAGACTGGCACGAAATGCTGCCATTTGCTCTGCATGGGTATCGTACCTCAGTACGCACTTCAACAGGGGCAACTCCTTTTTCTCTAGTATCGGCATGGGCAGTGCTCCCGTAGAAGTTGAGATCCCATCAATGAGAGTTCTCATGGAAACCAAGTTATCGAGGCCGAATGGTGTCAAAGAACGACCGGTGAACTTGATTGAAAAGCGCGACCGCTGTGTCACGGACAACTCTATCAAAAAGAATGAAGAAAGCTTTCGACAAGAAGGTCCGACCTCGTGAATTCGAGAAGGCGACCTCGTGCTTAAAAGATTCTTTTCAACGATTCTAGGGGCAAATGGACTCCTAATTACGAAGGCCCATACATCGTCAAAGAAGCTTCTCTGGCGGTGCTATGACTCTCACAACCATGGGCGGTGATGAACTCCGCATCCTCGTGAATCTTGACGCAAAAATACTTTGTCTAAAAACAAAGAACAGCTCGGTAAGTCGAAAACCGCAGGGCGACTTAGGCAAAATAGCGTCTCGGTGGATTGAAAACCTGAAAAGGCGATCCAGGCAAAAATTAGAGACAATAAACAGAAATTATCCTGATAGATTGAAAACCTGAAAAGGCGATCTAGGCAAAAACAAGGATACAAAAATGACAAAGTTACTGCAGTCAGTCTGTATTTTGTCCATGTGAAGAATCTTCCATCAACGGATCTTCAATCAGCTTTTCTGAAGCGACAAGCACAGTGGAATTCAAAGTTGTTGGGGATAGTAGCGGTTATTTGCTTTCAATGTAGCCTTTTCCCAATAAATTATCATTTCCAACTTTTGTAAATAGTCCATGGAATCACGCCTTTGGCTGATTACCATTCTATCAATAAATTTGAGCCTTGTGCCATTTGTTTGCAATTCCTACTTTATTCTGTTTTGCAAAATAACGCTTTTTATTGTGAAAATCACTTTTTGAAACTAAAATGTTTTAAATGAATTTTTACTTCAAAATTTTGAAACAAAAGCAAAGATTTTCCTTTGAATTATGAACACGGAAATAACTTCAACAGTTTCTCCGTAAGTGTTTCGATCCCGAGTCGCCAATCCATGATTCTCCTCGGAAATCATCAAAGGACGGTATTCTTATCCAAAAAGAATCCCCAACCAAGTTGCCAATGAAATGCCTTTCCCAGAAAGCTTAAAGCATGCAACTCAAATTATTCATCAGTGAACCTCTGCACCATTGCTGCAATTTTCACCAAGTATTTGTTCGAACTGTGACGCAGTCCTTTTCCCAAATATCCTCTTTAAGTGTCTTTGTCAAAGTATTGTTAGCATGCATATAACATTCATGACATTCATACATAATAGCATCATTCATTGCACTTTTTGCATCTCTCAAAAATGTTTGCTTCCAAATTACTGGTATAAATCATACTTACTCATGAGAGTACAAGTCTGTCCCCAGTAGAATATCTCCAAACAGAAAAGATACCTTTTCTTTTCTCCCCAACGGAGTATTCCCAAACAAAAAGGATACATCTTCCTTTTTCCCGGGCAAAGTCCCCAAGCAGAGAAATACATTTTCTTCTCTCTATCACGTTCCCCAGTTGAGATTTATTTCTCGTGCGGAACAATGTCTTGATTGACTTCTTCTTTTCAGCTCATTCCTGGAGAGAACCTTGTCTATAATCAACAAAGCAATAAGCAATAGCCTCATTGTTTGAGCTGCTTATTTTCATTCGCCAGCAGTTGTCTTTTTGTCCAAAAAGAAAACCTGTGCCCTCTAAATCAGAGTGCCCGCATCTTCTCAAAAGAGAGATCCTCGGCAAGATTTTATCCGAGAAAATAGAAACTCATTGGAGTTCTATTTCCTTCATTGTCTGTTATTCACAAAGCTGAATACACAGCAATATTCTAAAAAGGGATTTACCTTGTTATAGTTATCACTTTGCTGATAATTGGTAATATCTTCAAACTCATTTTGAGATCTGTTTCCATCATTTGGTGATGTTCACAAAGCTGAATATTCAACAAAATTTCAAAGATTTACCTTGTTATAGTTATCACTTTGCTGATAATTGGTAATATCTTCTGAATTCATTACCAGGAATTATCACTAGGCTGATAATTGGTAATATCCTTTTCACTTACCTTAAACATTGTCACAAGGCTGACAGAAGGTAATCTCTCCGTTTCCCAAAGCGAAACAAATGTTCACATACTCTGTGAATCATTCTTTCCCCAACAGGGACGTCTTCACAATTTTCCCCTCACTGTGTCATTCCTTTGATATCATTTGGGTAAAACTTTTGCAATCACTTTGCATCATCCGCATTTTGGTATCTTAGGTCCAAATTGCGTATTACGATATTTAAGTATCTTTACACCTATCAAAACGAAGATATTCATCTTCATCTCTCAGGTTAAAGAAACTTAAATAGGGGCATCTGTCATACCCCAAATTTTGACCTAATATACCATCTTGCATTTGCATCATTTGCACAACTAACAGTTCAGACAGCATTAATCGGGTATAGTCTTTACAGGTTAAAATTAGGGTTTCATCAGATTTTCATCTGATTCAAGAGCTAACCAATTAGGGTTTGAAAGTTTCTCATCTTATTTGATCTATCTTGATCAAATCATCAACCTCTGAGCATCAGATATCAAATTTTCTCACAGAACAATCAAGGATCGACCAATTAGGGTTTTGATCGAGCATGAGATTTCTCTGACTTTTTGAGCAGTGGATGACTTTTTTGGATAGAGATTGGTCATCACATCTTAGATGCAACCTCTTGACCTAATTTCTGGATCCAAATCATCACAGAAGTTCACAGAATTCATCAGTCGTTTTCAGAAACATCTGATGAAATTTCATCTGCATAGAAAAGTCAAACTTTGACTTTTGGTCAAATTTTTCAAAACAAAACTTTTTCAATCATCAAAATACTTCAAATGATCCATCTTGATCATAAAAAAAATCAAGAATTTGGAAAAGTCAACAAAAAGTCAAAATTTCTATAACTTAGAAAAATTTCTAAGTGTTGAAATTTCACATTTTTTCCAAACTTCAAGCCATTTTTTCACCTAGTTCCAATTGGAATTTGAAAAAACTCAAAACATGAAAGTTGTAGCTTGTGGAAAGATCTTTCCAAAATGTCCAAGAACTTCAAAATCCATGAAGGCTAGCTATGTCTTTGGAATTGGAACATAAGGGTCCATGAAACTTGATTTTTCAAAGATCAAAGCATCAAATTATAGGTCATTTGCATTTTCTTGTTCTAGAAGCATGCTACCTTGCCAAGTGGATGGATAAACGATAAATATCAGCCTAGAGTGATAATTGAAGAGATTAGATCAAATTGTAAAAATATAAGCACATGGTGAAAAAAGGAAGTTTCCTTTTAAGGCAAAATGCCTTTCTTGCCCTTTAAGGCAACTTCAAATTGCAAAATGCCATGTCCTTCCTTGCCTAACATTTCAGACCTCTTGCCTATAAAAGGATGGCATTTCAAGTTCAACTCACACCAAAAATTCCACAAAAACATGCTTTCTTCCATTTTCTTGAAAATCAAGCAATTAATGCAAAAATGGAGAAAACATAACATTTTGAATTTGAGCTAGAAACATGATGAAAATTGGTGTCCAACATGTTTCAGAATCAATATCAAACTCATTCAAAACTTAAAATCAAACTGAACTAAGCTTAAAATCAGTTTTCAGTTTTCACTTTTTCCAAACTTCTAAAACTGCCTAAGCATTCGAAATCTTGGTTTGAACTGAGCCAGCTATGTTTTGATCATCCAAACATCATCAGTATGCTTCATGTGAATGATCCAAACCATTAATCCTGATCTGTAACTCCATTAACATCAATTTCGAGTTCTGTTTTGAGATGATTGCAGGTTGACTTGGGTGGAGTGATTGAAGCAATTTCAAAGCAAGCCAGCCATCTCTAAAGCATCCTCACATGCCGCTGGTGCTCTAAGGATCAAGAAACAACAACTGGAAGTGCTCTAGAACAGGTTTCGATCTCAACTTTTCCAGGTATGAACACGAAACTGGTTCTCTTGATTCCTTGCACCATTTGAAAAAATCTCACGGCCAATCTCTTTCTGCACCCTTAACGAACAATAGCCCTCAATAAAATCAAAGAATCATTCACTACGAATCATTTAATTTAAGAAATCAGTTTTAGGGTTCATACGAGTTCTTTGAATCAAAAACATTCTGGGCTTAAAATAAATGAAATTAACACATGCCATCGTGTTCGTGAGGAAAAAACGAGTGACTTTGATGTTTACATCGTCCAATTCCATTGAGAAACGAAGGAGATAGCTCGAATTCGTGAAACTGAAAATCAAACACAAGCCCAGAAAATTCGCGCGTGTTCTTGGTGTTCTTCAGTTTTTGAAAATTCAAATAAACCAATATAATATTAACGCGTGTTTTAATACATTAACAACTCAAACGTGTTTGGCTCAGTGGTTCATGGCTTGCCTTTAAGGCTTTGTGACACGCGTATCACCTCATGGTCATGGGTTCAAAACCCAGCAAGACCATTCTTTTTTCAAAGCTTCCAAACTTTCATGTTTTCTTCAAAACTCTCCAATTCCATATCAACACGTGTGCTGGTCCACTAACACTTCAAACGCGCTGGCTCAGTTGGTCCCTGGCTTGCTCTTAGTGCTTTCTGCCACGTACCCACTCAATGGTCATGGGTTCAACACCCATCAGGACCACTTTTTCCATTCTTTTTACAAAAACATCAATATTTTCATATTTTTTCTTCAAACTTCAACAATTTTTTAAACCAATCAAAACTTCTCATTTTGAGATGATTTTTTGCACACTTGTCATTTAATATATATATTTTATGATTATGTCAAAAAAATCCAAAAATATTTTCATCTGATTAATTTTTAATCGAGCCGAAAATGACGTTCTGAACACTTTTCAAACCTCCTTTCAAAGGTGAATTTTTCACGTTTTTGACTTCCGATTTTTTTCAAAACTTCTCATAAATGAACAAAACATTTTCAAAACATTCTCAAATCATTTTTCAAAACATTTCATCAAACTTGCATCTTTTTTACCATGATTGATCCGATTTAAACGATAAACCTGATTTCGTCTTCTCTCGAATTTCTCGATCGATCATGGGCCTCCCTTATGGTGTAAGTCCCAATCCTTTATGTACATATTTAGCTTTATTTGTACATACTCAAAACATCTTTGTCAATATTCAAACATAAACAAATTTCTTTCATTTGTTTTCATTCGTTTGTTTATATGCCGAATCCATTGGTTCTAAAGATAGAATTCCCTGTGAAATCTCTTTTGACCAATGGGCCTCCATCACGGTGTAAGTCCCATAACATTCTTTTGTGTACATAATATTTCTTTGTACATATCAAACTTTTTCAAACAAAGTTCATCTGTACATAATACAGATATTTCTTTTATACTCAAGTACAGACAAACTCCGATCGTCTGTTTTCACTTCTGTATATTCAAATCAACATTTTTCTCGTACAAAAACAGTTTCTTTTCAAAAATAAACTTTTATCTGTACATAACACAGATACTTTTTGAAAATACTCTTTTACAGATTAAAATTCGATCTTTCGTTTTTTTTGCTTTATCTGTACATATACACTGAAAACCATTGGTATTGAAAGAAACATTATTCCCTGTGAAAATACTTTCAAAATCAATGGGCCTCTCTTACAGTGTAAGTCCCAACCCTCCTATGTACATCCATCCTTCTCTGTACATAAATAACTCGTTCGTGTACATATTCATTTCCTTGTACACAGTCCAAACTTGTAAATAATCAAGTTGCGCTCGTTTCAAACGTTCGTTCACAGACACTTGTTTATATTTCATAAAATGCTGTAAATAAACCTCATGCATTGTTTATATTTCCTTCATAAACTCTTGTGAATACATATCACACACACACACCTGTTTATACAAACTGTCTAATTATAACATAACAATTAGACTGATCAATAGGTTCCCCACAGTATAGCCTCCGCTTGGGCTTCATACAAGACAATCAATCCCCAGCATGGGTCAGCCTCCACTTGGGCTTCATACAAGATAACTCATCCCCCGTTGAGTTTAGCCTTCTCTTGGGCTTTGTACAAAGAAACTCTCTTCGCAGAGTTAGCCTCCGCTTAGGCTTCATATAAGACACACTCCCCTGTTGAGTTAGCCTCCTCTTGGGCTTCGTTCAAAAGAACTCCTTGTTGAGTTTAGCCTTCTCTTGGGCATCATACAATGAAAGAGACAGGAAATCTCTTAACAGCCTCCTCTTGGGCTTCCAATACAAAGAATCATCCGCGCTAAGATAGAACCCCGAAAGGATGGTTTCTCGGTGAAATCACTTTCAAAATCACCATAGAGTAAAATTTCTCGGTGAAATTACTCTTATTCAGAAAAGGACGGTTTCTCGGTGAAATCCCTTTCAAGCCAAAGACAGCCATACCCTATAGCTTCCTCTTGAGCTTCATACAAGGACCCTCGATGACCCTCGATGACCCTCGGAATGCCTCCTCTTGGGCTAACAATACAAGGACCGATGGGCTTCTTAAAAGCATCCCTTTAATCCAATCAATTTCTCCTTGAGATTTAGACATCTATCATCTCTATGGAAGAAGTATCTCATCTATCACATCACATACAGTCAAAAACTTTTCAAACTATTTTCAAACAAAAACATCTCTTAATTGTAAGTGGTAACGCTTGTATACTCAAGCAAAACACCCAATACTTACAGTTAAAAGATTCAATCATCTTTTTTTCAAACATCTTTCTTAAACATGTAAGTGGTAACGCTTGTACACTCAAGCAAAACACCTAATACTTACGATGAAAGATTTCAAACAGTCAAACTTTTCAAAATGTATGTGATGAAATAGATTAGATACATTTTTCATTAAGATGACATTTGTCTGTCTCTTACTAACATCCCGTTGCTTTCCACTAGCATAAGTGGGAACTACGATTGCTCTGACTTTCTCAACATCCTTTGAGAATACGTGGCACAAGGTCTCATCCTTGGCAGCAAATTTCTTTCTCTCTCGAGACCAAACAAACCATAGAACCCTTTAGATCCGAGCTACAAATGCTCGATTCCCATTAGGATATATGCGAAGATCCACAGATCTTTGCGAGCACAATAATAATAACCCTAGAAATCCCACCTAATCTACGTTTCTAATCCCAGAGGAGAAACTTTCCCAATCATAGAAATAGCAATTAAAAAACACACAACATATCAAACATATTCATATATAAAGCTGTAGATAACTACATATATTTAGGGTGCTCCATCTATTCCCTTTATATAACAATCCCCTTGCTCGAATCTCCCGATGCTTGCCTAGTTTGCGCTAGTCGTTACGCATACCAATATCAATTGAGGGTATTTCAGCTTTCCCCTTTTTCATAATCATTAAATCATCTTTCTTGTGTTGAAAATAATAAAGCTTGATGCTCGCGGCATCTTTACAAACAAATCAAAAGATTTAAATCGTTACGTGCCAGAGAATCCGAACTCACGTTCGCATCCCTCTAGCGCGTCACCTTTTAACGCGAACAGATTCGACCATCATATAATGTGTCGACATGGTCTTGTTTTCTTAATATTGTTTTGCTCTAGTCGACATAGCTTGGCCTTCTGAACCAAATTTCCAACTAACAAGCATTTCTGCTGGAGCTTCTGACTTAGCTTTGTTAAAATATCTCCAGAAGCTACCTCCTTCTAAGATTGGTCCTTATGTTTTAGGGACCTTTGCCTCTGAACCATGTCCTTATTTCACTTTACCAAATTTCAGCCAACAGTATGGCAATATAAAATCAATCTAGATCACTAATATAAGATAAATACCTGAATACAACACTCATCTCACACATGCACCCCTTAGGGTATTCTCTCTCGTTGCCTTATAAATGGTCAAGTCCCTCGAACGTGGGGGTATCTTAGCACGGTTGCCTACGAAATATCATCATAGTCCCTTCGACTTAAAAGATCATAGTCCCTCGATGTTGCCTATGAATACATGATATCGTCCCTCGGTTGTTGCCTACGAAAAGTGTTGATCTTCCCTATGAATGTGCTAGGATACTCCTACAAGTTGCCTTCTATGACCATCCGATGTCCCTTCGAACGTCCCTTTTACATCCAACGAATAGGGTTACCTACCAACTAATGGTATGGATAGCGCTATTCTAAAGGAAAGCAAAATAACACAGAAACGACCGTTCTGAGTAGGTAATAAGTCTCTTTTGCTTGCTCAATTAAAATATTTTTACACCTCACACTTTTCTCAAAAACTTTTCCAAAACAAAACATTTCCAAACATTTCGTATACATTCCAGCGTGAATCATTACGAAGTCAAAGCGAAATGACCTTTTCAAAACATTTTCAAATACACAGAAAGCAAATTTCAAAGTGAGCTAAAGCAATTAAGAGCCCGTAGATAACTACGGACGGAAAGGGTTCTAACACCTTCCCTTTTCATAACCACCTCCCTTACTCAGAATCTAACGAATGTCTTTTCCTGTTCTTTTCGCCTTCCCTTAATTGGATAAAAGAAAATTCGGTGGCGACTCTTGTTATCCGCAACATTTGCGATCATACGCAAAACAAACAAAGTCCGTTCTCCTACCGTATTACAGAACTGGCGACTCTGCCGGGGAGACACCCTAAAAGAGAGGATACCTTAAGGTTTTTAGATCACTTCAATGCTTTCTGTTTGACTTTATGCTTTATCTTAAAGGTTGCTTGGGTATCATACTTGTGGGGGATCCTACACCCGATCCGTGTTCCTTAGGTAAGTAGTATAAATCATGCCACCAGGCGATACCGAACCGGTCAACATGATGGCTATGTTAGTGTGACACTTTGGATGTCTCGATGCTCCTCATGTCCAGTTGAGGAAAGTATTTGGCGTCTGCGTGGTGACATCAGCACTAACTCAACTTTTAGAACCCTAATTGACCCATCTTGGCCCATTAGAAGGTAGTGAGATGGTCGGCTTCGGTGTAGACTGAGGTTGGTTGATACTCGATGCTACGCTCATTAAGATTCGACTTTCGAGATGTTTCGATCGACCACTTGGTAGTCGTATTGAAATAAAGCCTACGAGAAAGATCAATTATATGAGATTCCTAGAACCCGGTTACTATTATAGGACAGGATGAACCCACTCAAACTTTGGTAGGGTAGACACCTATACCTCATGTAAGCCTTAAACCTAGGGCTATTGTGTGAATTGTGTGTGCTTGCTACTTGCTTAATCATGACATCATGACATCATAACATCGCATCATCATATCATTTCTAACTATTTCAAGGACCTAGGAATTTATCTTTGCTCTGTTTTGTAGGAGAGTTATGGCTTCCAGGAAGACTATCCGAATCGACTTCATGGGTGTACCATCTCAACTCAAAGAATTGGTTTCAGAAGTTCCCGATCATGCTCGGTTCATCAAGAGACATGGTTATCTGCTTGACTTGGTTATCTCCGGTTTTGAAGAAGATATGATGCACGTCGTATTCCAGTTCTTCGATCTGAAACATCACTGCTTTACATTTCCATATTATCAGTTGGTGCCTACATTGGAAGAGTTCTCTAAGATACTTGGGATACCTATCCTTGATCAAATACCATTCACCGGTTCAGAAAAAGCACCGAAATACGAAGACATCGCATCAGCGTTACATCTAAAGCAATCAGACATTGAAGCTAATTGGGAAACAAGAAGTGGAGTTAAGGGTTTACTTGCCAAATTTCTAATAAAGAAAGCTCGATAATTCCTAAAGGCTATGAGTTTCCATGCATTCGAAGACGTTTTGGCCTTGCTAATCTATGGCTTGGTGCTATTTCCTAATCCAGATCAGTTCATAGACGTGAACGCCATCAAAATATTCCTCGCTCGCAATCCAATGCCTACCTTACTTGGGGACATTCTGCATTCTCTCTCTCCACACTCGTGCTATCAAGAGACAAGGAACTCTCATGTGTTGCATACCGTTACTTTCCAGGTGGTTTATTTCGCACCTTCCTCAATCAGTAATGAAGAACGAGCAAAGATTGAAGTGGTCTCAAAGGCTAATGTCACTCTCTCATTCAGATATCCGTTGGTGTCTTTTCTCCCAAAAGGACTTCACTTTCATTGAGCATTGTGGAGAATTCCCTAATGTACCACTCCTTGGCATAAGAGGAGGTATCACTTACAACCCTTCTCTAGCCCTATGTTAGTTTGGTTATGCTCGAAGAGATGGTCCTCATGATATGCTTCTTCAAGACATTGTGTTTGACTACAACAACGATCTCCAAAACTACCGTCGAAGATTTGTGCACGCTTAGGGCATGGTAAAGAAGACTGATACCAAGACTTTGGGACACAAAAATTCCATCCCTTGGGAACCTTACCTCAAATGGGTGCGAGCTCGATATCAAAACCTCACGATGCCGTTTACACCCGTGCTACCAGTGATTATGGAACCTGTTGCTATAGGGGACGAATCCTATACCATTCTCCATCTAGACATGCCTACCAATTTTGAAGACTTGAAAAGATCCTGGATTCAGCTTAAAGAAGAGAGGGATACGTTCGAAGTCCAGTGCTATGCAAGAAAGAAGAAGGTATTAGAGTTGACAAAGCTACTTCACGAAGAGCGAAACATCAACACCTACTTCAACACAAAGAGGAAACGCCCATGGGAGACCTGAAAGCTTTAGGAATCCTTTTTATTATTTGCTTAAAAAGTATCTTTTGTACTTAATAAAGAGAAACTAATAAATTTTGTTCATGCTTGTTTAACAAATTTAAATTCCTAAGGTCCTTGAAAACATTGCATTGCATTGCATAACATCACATATCATGGCATAACATTCCATAACATGTACATTAAAGACCGGTTTTCTCATTCTCTCGTTGTTATTTCAGTAGGGAAATGGCTCTTGAACAGACTGTCAAAGATCTCCGTGCCTCGAACGCCAATTTAGGAAATGTTCACCGCGGTCCAAGGCCGAAAGATCTGAAGAAACTCATCACCGAAAGAAGACCACCCAGTATTCTCAACATGGTAAGAAATCACAGGTCCAGGTGGTCAGGCTGGAAATCTCGTACAAGAGTGGTGAAACCGATGGAAGTGTGTCAAGAAATAAGTCAGCCATGGATCCGAAAGTTTAAGATGAAGATTATGTGAGTGAGCAGTACTCTCCGGATAACGACAAGTACAAGCAAATTGAAGACCGTCTGAATGCTGTGGAAAATCTGAAAATGTCTGGGCTGAATTTTGATGATCTGAGTCTTGTTCTCATGTGGTAATTCAGAAGTTCAAAGTTCTACTTTTTCCAGGTATGATGGCGTCTCTTGTCCAAAACTACATCTGAAGTCCTATGTTCAGAAAATCCATCCTCACACTGAAGACAGGAAACTATGGATCCATTTCTTCCAAGAAAGTTTATCCGGAACTCAGTTGGAGTGGTATTATCAGCTAGAGAGTACCCACATTCATACCTAGAATGAGTTAGCAGATGCTTTCTAAGCAAGCAAGACCAAGATAATGTCAATTGGCACCACCCGCATGCAAATACAAAGCATGTCCGGGTCGCGACGAGAAGTTCAAAGAATATGCTCAGAATGAGAGATTTAGCGAAGCGAGTTCAAATACCCTTGTTCAATAGGGAGTTGGTTGATCTATAGGGGAAGTTGTGATCTCCAATTCTACACCAGCGCAACCTCAACGAGACAACGCGTGTAACCAGAGCGCGCCACGAAGACAGTTTACGAAGATCAACATCCCATTGTCGCAAGCATTACAACACATGTTGAAAGCAGAGCTGATTACTTTGAGGGATCCTCCTCAGCACGTCAACACTTCCTCTCCAAAGTACAATCCTAATGCAAGGTGTGCATACCACTCCAACAGTCCAGGGCATGACACCAACAACTGTTGGGCTTTGAAGAACAAAATCCAAGACATGATTAAAGCCAGAGAGATTGAATTCGATCCTCCTGTCGAGACTCCGAATGTGATCAATGCACTAATGCCTGACCATGGTAAAAGTTCCAATGCTATTGACGAAGGCTCCTATGTTTATAATGTGAACAAGCTGACTATTCCTCTGATGACTGTCAAGAAAGATTTGTTGCGTCGTGTATTTGTGATGCCCTCGATGATTGTCACAGATCAACTGCATTTGATGTGCTATTGAAAAGGCGTATTCAGCGAATGATGGATAACCGCGAAGTACTATTCCTGAAACCTTCATCTGTGGAGAATCTGTGCGAAGACATTTCTAAGAATCTGAAGATTGAGGATGCAAGTGAAGTCGTGCCAGAAGTCTGGGATACCTTGGGGCAGCCAAGTGGAAAGTTCGATTTCATTGTAAAGCACATCGCTCTTGAAAGCTACAAGATTCCTATCAAATATGTCAAGGCAACCGGATGGGGAGACGATTTCCCAGAAGACTATGTCGATGTGAACACAATAAGGATCACCTCTGTTGATCCTGCGCCTAGAGTGGAACCTCTCATCATTACTTCTCCCAGGCCAATTCCATATTCCTCTGACAAATCCATACCTTGGAGTTATGGAGCTGAAGTTTACTATCACGGCGTCAAGCAAGACCCGTTGACCATTGAAGACATTGCAATTGAAGCTACCAATCCTGACATCGACAACATCACCAGTTCAAGCAAGGTAACTAGAACGGGAAGAGTATTTTCTCCAGAGATCTGTCCTCCAAAAGACATCATGACTGTACTGCATTCCAGCCTCCTCAAACCAGCCTCATAGCTAGAGGAAATGGACTAGGAACTCATCCGCATACAGTATACTCAAAGGAAGTTGCCAAATACACCTCCAAGCAAGAGATGGAGGAAATCCTGAAGATCATCAAGAAGAGCGACTACAATATTGTGGAATAGTTGGGACAAACTCCGTCCAAAATATCCATGCTAGCTCTGCTACTATGCTCTAAGGCTCATGCTAAAGCCTTGGTAAAGTTTCTGAAGAATGCTCACATACCGCAAGACACTATTGTTGATCAATTTGAAAGTTGTATCACTAGCCTGACTGTCAACAATGGTTTAAGCTTCTCTGATGCTGATTTAACCCCTGCCGGAAGGAAGCACAACAAAGCCTCGT
>CM038796.1:212267209-212372174 GCA_021764765.1 Vicia sativa
TCTTCATGATATGCTTTCCAAGATATTGTGTTCGACTCACAATCACGATCTCCGTATTACCGATTTAAGGTCCATACACGCTGGGCATGGTAAAGAAGACGATACCAAGACTTTGGGCACCAAAACTCCATTCCTTGGGAACCTTACCTCAAATGGGTAGCTCGAGCTCAAAACCTCATGATGCCATTCACGCCGCTCTACCGTAATTATGGAACTCATATAGGTGACGCACCCCACCGTTTCCATCCCGACATGCCCACCGATTTTGAAGACTGAAGAGATCCCGGATTCAAATTTTAAAGAAGAGTGGATACATTCAAGCTCACATGCAAGTGAGAAGAAAGTGCTAGAGTTGACCAAGTTACTTCACGAGGAGCGAGGCATCAACGCCTACCTCGGCATCAAAAGGAAGCGCCCATGGGAGACTTAGAGCTTTAGGATTATTATGCTTTCCTTTATTGTTTGAACTATCTTTTGTACTTAAAAAGAAAAGAAAGAATAAAAGAGAACTAATAATTGTTTGTTCATTGCTTGTTTAACAAATTTAAATCCTAAAGGTCCTTGAAAACATTGCATTGCATTCGTGATAAACATCGCATAGCATAGCATAACATTGCATAATGTACATTGAAGATTGGTTTTCATTTCTCGCTATTTATTTTAGCAAATGGCTCTCGAATGCATCACGTCAAGGATCTCCAAGCTCGAATGCCTGGGCCACAGAGTTTACTAGCTTGGTCCAAGGCCAAGAGGATCCAAGAAACTCATCGCCAGAGCAGAAGAAGGTCGGGTCTTCTCAACATGGTAGACGCTACAAAGGTGGTCTAAAGCGGTCGGTCAATTGAGCTCTCAAGGAAGTGTCAAGATCAAGGGAGGTGGACATGAAGAAGACCAGCGTGAGCTCGAAAGAGAGAGAGCTGCTTCGACTATAGCCAGCACTGATGAAGATGACAAGTACAAGCAACTTGAAGACCGTCTAATGTTGTGGAAAACCCGAAATGGCGGGCTGAATTTTGATGACCGAGTCTTGTTCCTGTGTTGTGATTCCTCCAAGTTCAAGGTCCCTACTTTTGCAAGTATGATGGCATTTCTTATCCAAGCTGCATTTGAAGTCCTATGTTCGAAGATTAACCTCACACCGATGATGTGAAGTCAGGATGCATTATTTTCAAGAGAGTTTGTCCGAACTCAATTGGAGTGGTATTATCACCAGAATGACCGATCCGCATTGGAGTGATTTAGCGATGCTTTCATGACGGTAGATGTAGTACAATGTTGATTGACACCCATGCAACTGCAACTGTCTCATGTGATGAGGTCAAGGAGTATGCTCGTAAATGGAGAGATTTAGCAGCAAGAGTTCAACCACCCTTGTCCAATAGGGAGTTGGTTGATATGTTTATGGGAACATTGTCGTCCATTCTTCAATCATCTCGATCGAAACTCTTCGGCCGGATTCACCGAAATGATATTGACAAGAGAGCGATATTGGCCTGGTATCAAGAGCGAAAGATTCGTGAGAGTCGCCATCAAATGTCCAAGAGATCTTTTGGTAAGAAAGAAACTAATGTCTGTATGGTCGAAAAGCCGAGCCAAGACCGACGCCACTAATTTGTGGGGCAGGATCTCCAATCCTACATCAAGACAACCTCGCCGAGACAACGCGTGAGCTTAACGCCACAAGATGAGCTATTTAAGATCAACATGCCGTTGTCGCAAGCCTTGCAACACATGTTGAAAGCAGAACATTACCTTGAGGGATCCTCCTCGAATGTCAACACTTCCTCTCCGAGATAATCCTAATGCTAAGTGTGCTTACCACTCCAATGCCTCGACATGGTACCGATGATTGTCGGCTCAAGAACAAGATTCAAGATATGATCAAGCTAAGCGATTGAGTTTGATCCTCCGCTGAGACCGAATGTGATCAACCTATGCCTAACCATGACAAAAGCTCCAATGTCATGGGAGGATACTTATGTTTTCAACATGATGACTCGACCATTCCTCCGATGATCGTTAAGAAGAATTTGTCGAAGTCGGCTGTTA
The DNA here is from genome assembly GCA_021764765.1 of Vicia sativa. Classification (NCBI taxonomy): domain Eukaryota; kingdom Viridiplantae; phylum Streptophyta; class Magnoliopsida; order Fabales; family Fabaceae; genus Vicia; species Vicia sativa. Next base: position 212,269,259 of record CM038796.1, read on the forward strand.
ATCCAGATGCCCAGAGAATTACGTTGGTGCCCCGCACCGATGGTTGTGCTTGGTCGAGAAGACGGTTCAATGCATGATGGATAACCGTGAGATACTATTTCGAAACCACCTGCGTAAGAAATGTCTGTGTTGAAGAAATGTTCGAAACTGACTGCCTGTGGTGGGACAATTGGGCAGCCAAGGGAAAGTATATTACATGGTGAAGTACTGCCCCGAAAGCTACAAGATTCCTATTGAAGATGTTAAGGTAACTGGATGGGGGTGACGACTCCCCGTGAAGACTCGTGGCCGATGTTAACACCATCGATTTCTTTGTCGATCTCGCCAGAGGCACCCCTCATTATCACTTCCCGCACCGCCCATATTCCTCCGACAAGGCTATTCTTGAATTATGGAGCCGATGTTTACTATCATGGTGTCAAGCAAGACCCACCGACCATTGAAGATCTTAAGGTGAAGCTACCATTCTAACATTGACAACATCACCCATCAAGTAGTGACCAGAACCGGAAGTGGTATTCCTCCAGATATCTCCTCCAAAGACATCAGACTCCACTGCATTCCATCTACTCAACCAATATCCCTAGAGGGAAAGAACCAAATGACTCATCCCGCTGCTCAACCAAGTACCAAAGGAAGTGGAAGACGCCCAAACAAGAAATGGAGGAAATTTCAAGATTATCAAGAAGAGTGATTACAATGTTGTGGAACATTGGGACAGATCGTCCAAGATCTCCATGCTTGCTCTAATTTCTCGAGGCTCATGCTAATGCCTTAGTGTTTCTCAAGAATGCTCACGCATCGCAAGACACTACTAACGACCAGTTGAAGTTTGTATTGCTAGCCCTGGCCGCCAACAACGGCCCAGGGCCTGATGTCGATCCGACTCCCCGAAGGAAATAACAAGGCCTGCACATCTCGCTTGAATGCAAGCTATATCTCATATGTTTGGTAGATACCCGCCTGCCTCAATATCCTACCAAGACCGCTTTTGATCGACTCGACGCCGAGGGGTTGGTTTTGAAGCCCAAAGGACATTATTGTGAGAGCTTTGATGGTTCTAAGCTAACAAGATTGAGAGCTCCATCATAAAGTCGGTTCCCACTTTGGCTCTACATTCTTTGTCATGGACATCCGTCCACCTTTACTCGTTTACTTGATGCCCCCCGATACACGGGCAAGTGTCACATTTCACCCCCGATCGTCAAGTACCCAGTGAAGGGAAGGTTGTTACAAGGTGTGGTGAAGAAGAGTACATGGTCACCATCTACAGCCTTCCATACCTTGAGATGGAAGGCGAATTCTTCGAGACCTCATTGCTTTCAAATGCCCCGTAGTCATGCCCTGCTGACTTCTTGTCACTCCCGGTTACACAAGCTCCTCCAAGGATGGCCTCACGAAAGATGCTCAAGCTGCAGTTAGAAGGTGAAGTAGTGCTATTTGGGGTCAACTCCCCGATCTTCCTTTCAAGTTTGACAAGACCGGTTTAGGCTTCACCGCTCAGGTCGAAGATGATACGCCTGAAGCGTGCGCCAACTTCCTTTCTCGACGCCGTAGTGGAATCCATGCTATAGAAGACTACAACAACGACTTCGACATCGCAAGTGGATCTTCCCACCCGACAACGGACTCAAAGAATTGGAAGATCAAGACGCTATACCAATCTCCTTGACAGAGTAATTGCTCTTGTTTTGTTTTGCTTTTCGTATTTTCTATGTTTCAATAATAAACTCTAAAGCCTAGTGCCTTGTATGGGCATCATGGCTCGCTTGTGAGGGTTATTATCGTCATTTTGCATATTTTCATTCAATAAATTCGTTGGACTTTTGCATTCAATTGTGTCTTTCTTTCTTTTACTTTATCACCCTTTCAAAAAGCTATGTGTTTCTTACACACACCCACGTGATACACCGCAGAATCACTCCGAATCTCGTTGATAACAACTATGCTATTGCTAAATATGCCTTCGATAATCCGATCTACCAAGCCGAAGATGAAAGGTAGGAAGATTGTGAAGTGCCAGGAGAACTTGTCAAACTGCTACTGCAAGAAGATCGAGTTATACAGCCACACGAAGAGCAAGTTGAGGTTGTGAATTGGGCACGACGAAGATAAAAGAGATCAAGATAGGAGCGGGTCTTGAGAACAGTGTTAAAGAAAGATTGGTTCAGATGCTACGAGACTACATTGAGGTTTTTGCTTGGTCATATGAAGATATGCCAGGTCTATACATCGATATTGTGGTACACTGATTGCCAACGAAAGAAGGTTTTCCCAAAGGAAATGTATGTTCGCCGATGCATCCCGAGATGTCGATAAAATCAAAGCCGGGTTATGAAGCGCTCAACGCGTGTTTCTTGGCCGCTACTTCTTATCCGCAGTGGGTTGCAATGTGGTACCCGCACTAAGAAGGATGGCAAGGTACGAATGTGTGTGGATTACAGAGATCCGAAAGCAAGTCCGAAAGATGATTTTCCACTTCCTCATATTGATGTTCTGGTTGACAACACCGCCAAAGATAAGGTCTTCCCTTATGGATGGGTTCTCCTACAATCGATCAAAATGGCTCCAAGACATGGAGAAGACTACTTTGTTACACATGGGGTACATTCTCGCTACAAGGTTATGCCGCTCGGATCGAGAACGCAGCGCCACTTACCGCAGCCACCATGGTGACATTATTTCATGACATGATTCATCACGAGATAGGTATACGTCGACAACATGATAGCTCGATCACGCATCAAGAAGAGCATCTCGATTGCAGTAAACTGCTTCGATAGATCAAGAAGTACAGATCGAGACTTAACCCCAACAAGTGCACTTTTGAGTCGATCCCAGAACTCCTGTGGTTTGTTGTCAGTGGTAAAGGTATTGAAGTTGATCCCGCCAAGGTTAAAGTTATCCAAGAGATGCCGCCCCGCACCGAGAAAGAAGTCGAGGTTTTTAGGCCGATGAACTACATTGCCGATTCATTGCACATTTAATCGCTACTTGTGAGCCAATCTTCGTTATCAAGAAAGATCAAGCGGTAGAATGGAATGATGATTTTATCGCTTTTGACAAAATCAAGGAGTACCTATAATCCTCCTATCCCGATGCCGCCACCGAAGGAAGACCTCGATCATGTACTTGATGTTAGAGAACTCAATGGGTGTGTGTTAGGGCAACATGACGAGTCTGGTCGAAAAGAGCATGCAATATACTACCTTAGCAAAAGTTTACCGATCGTGAAACAAGATACCCCACCGAGAAAACTTGTAACGCTTGGCTTGACCGTCACGACTAAGACAAGATATGTCGACCATACTACCTTGTTGATTTCAAGATGGATCCGATAAAATACATATTTGAGAAACCAAATTCTCCGGAAGAATAGCAAGATGGCAAATGATCTTGACCGAATATGACATCCAAGACACTTCCTAAAGCAATCAAAGGAAGTGTAGTAGCCGATCATTTGGCTCATCAAGCCATAGATGATTATCGCCTATGCAGTCAATTTGACTTAAGATGTTTTACTAGTTATTGTAAGAACCAGGACCAAACGAAGGACCTGAACAAGGATCTCGATGGACCATGGTCTTCGATGGAGCCTCAAACGCACTTGGCAATGGCATTGGCGCCATCATCACATCCCCTACAGGCGGACATACGCCTTTCACCGCCAGATTGTGTTTCAGTTGCACTAACAACATGGCCGAATACGAAGCGTGCATCATGGGTATTAAAGCTGCTATTGACTTAAGAATCAAGTTCTTGCAAGTATATGGAGACTCAGCTTTAGTGATCAGTCAGATTAAAGGCGAGTTTGATAACACGAATTTATATAACATATTTGACGTAATTTTCAGAAACAATTTTACTATTTTTTATTTAATTATATTACTTTATTTCTGTATTACGTTGGTATTTTCTATGTTTCAGGTATTTGCATTAAATAAAGATAAATTGAGCAAAGAAGTAAAATCAAGGAAAAATAGTATTAAAAAGTCAAAGAAATGAAGCAAGGAGTGATATATAGCAAATAGGAGGGGTTAAGAAGAGAAAGCAATTATACAAGCCAAGCAAAGACCAAGCCCACAACAAGCAGGCCCAGAAGTGAGCCCAGCACGCAAGCCAGCTGCCACGTGGCTGAGGCGACCGTCTCAACTTCCCACTTCCCTTGGAGGCGCCCGCCTCCTTAGCAAGTGGGGCCCACCACTTCCCAAGATCTGAGGCGTCCGTCTCGCTCCACTCTCTCAACGTGGAGGCGTCCGCCTCCTACTCTCAAGGCACCATTTTCTCTCCACGATCACATTGTGCATTCGAAATTTATGGAATGGGAAGTTACCAAAGTGACCTATAAATACAACATTCAAGGCATAGAGTCGGGGTCGGCATTTTTTTACCGAACAACCGTTATTTCATATTTCGCAGTTTTATTTCTAGTTTTGTACTTTGAATTTGTTTTATTTCAGATTTCACTGATCTAACCTTACGTTAGATCCAGTGCTTTTTATTCCTTGTCGTATTTTATTTTTCCTTTCAATTCAAGAAGTCAAGAACAAGATTGTTTCCAGCATTCTTAATTTCAGGTTTAATTTATTTATTTTATTTTATTTTATTTATTGTTGCCTGATATTATTTATTTGATTTCGGAAATGTTTAAATATATTAAACCATATTATTTATGCATGTCTGAATTAATTAATATGTCTGGCTAAATCGTTCTGATATTGGTATGTAAATTAATCGAACCAAAGGAACCAAAATAAACGGCATAATGTTACGTTGTTAAAAATATTCTTTCTCGACTTAGATATCTAATTTAATTTATTAAAAGGTTTAGAAACCAAGAGCTTAAAGTTTGAGGTTAATAAACTGACTAAGGTTAGAAACCACCAGAGCGACAGCTTGAGGTTTAGAACCGTATAAAGGATACTAGGTATTAATTTTAAAGATCATGACTGCTTTTAAAAGAGATTAAACTTTATTTATTTTCAAAAGTGTTTTAAATTCAAGGGATAGCTGAGCATACGTTAGGGTTTAATTGCATGATCCGATTCAACAGAGCTTACGCTTGAGATAGGATCTTTAGATGAGTATTGTTTATTTGAAATAGGATTTTATCAACTTAAGTAACAAGCCGGAAATTGCATCCCCTTAGGTTAGACGAATTACATAATCGATATCTGTTTATCTATTATATTTTCCTTAACCAAAATCTTAAAGAATTTATTCGCTTAGTCAGATACCGTAATTTAGGATAACGATAGATCAATTTATAGTCTCGTGGGTTCGATATCTTTAAAACTACGATAGGATCGCGGCACTGCGCCCTGATTAATAGATGATAAAGTCGCGATCAAGTTTTTGGCGCCGTTGCCGGGGACTATTTAAGTTGATATTGTAACTCTGGTGTTACACCGTATAGACTAAGGCATTTTTATTTACCATGTATAACCCAAATTTTTCCTACGCCCATTATCAGTATTATGAGGAACCACAAGAATACCATAAATCCGACCTTGAAATACTGATGGAAAACTTTAATGCTTCACAAACCTACTCTTACCCAAACTACCTCCAAAACTACCAATCCCCATATTTTGAGGAACCACAAGAAACTTATAATTTCAACCAAACTTTTCCTCAACCCAATTCTTCCTACAATTATCACACCCAATATTTTGAAGAATCACCAAAACCATATAAATCTGATCTCGAAATATTAATGGAAGACTTTAATGAATCATGTAGAATGATAGAACGCTTTGGGGAAACACAAAAGGAGACTTTAACTTACTTTCAAGACTCTGAAGAATCGCAAGATTTTAATTTCGAAACATCAATAGAGGATTCCGATGAGATGATAATTAACTCTAGGTTAGAGTCTATGATTGAACACTTTATAGAGGCACAAACTATCCAAAACGAGGAAGTAAGAAAACAAAGTCTTCAAACTAATGAAACCCTTAGCCAACTAACCACTATGGTTAACTCCCTCGCGTCTCACACCATTAGCTTAGAGACTCAAATTTCCCAACTCGCACAAAACCTTCTAGGACCTCTACCTGAGGAAGATGTGGATTTTGAAACAATCATTATGGAAAAACTATTTGGAAACCTAGAAAGTGATGATGAGTATGAGGAGAGTGATATTGTGGCCGAGGAAAGTTCTGACGAGAAAATTGTGGAGATTGAGAAAAATGAACCAACAATGTTCAAAGAGGAGGTTGTAAACGCGGTAGAGAAGGAAGCACATATTGTTACCCCAAATCACTATATCCCACTGATTCCCTTCCCGAAAATTTTTATGGAAACTCCGGTAGACTCCCAGTCTAAAACGTGCGTTGGTATTGAAAAATATCCATACTAATTCACCAACATTTGAAGTCTTACCTAAAAAGCAAAAACTAGAGGACCATAAAATTAAGGGTATAATTACTGTTAAAAGGGTGAGGTTGACTTATGAGGCGATGGATGAAATCACTAAGCCCAAAATTGAAAAACTTATACTTAGGATAAATCCAGGACCACTACCAAAATTTCGAAAGAATAAACCGCCCTACAGACGTAAGAAAAGAAAAGGTGAGGGATATGTGAGATGGCTTGATAAGTGGCCATGGAAAATTAACGAGTAGTCATTCTAGTTTTTAACTTTAATTTTTCTTTTTAGTATTTTCAATTTTTCAATTTTATGTTAAATTTTTAATTTTATTCGGTTATCGGTTGCACCCTTTCATCTGATGTGTTTGAACTACTTCCCCGAAATACCGATAATTATATTCAATTAAATAATCTGCATTAATATTTATATAATAATTGAATATTCTAATCATCGGATTTTTCTATCGGTATACTGAATTAATACTTCCCAATATTTATTATATTAATTATAAGGCACTATATATATTAGTATTATATATATATTAATTAATTAAAATTCTAAATCATCTATATATATATATACAAGTATGTAGTATGTATGCATGTGGAACTGAAAAAAGCTTAAGTCTACCCTGTGCTAGTATCATATCACTTTTGTAATTACTAGAAACACATGCATCTCTCGCTGCCCAAGATGATCACCCTACTCCTTTCTGATTTCTCCTGGTTCTGTCGCATTGAGTACAATGCTTATTTTAAGTTTGGGGGAGTCAGAACATTTCTATGTTCATTTTTATTTTTTTCTTTGCTCTATTTAGTATTTCTTTTTGTTTCCTTTTTTCTATGTATTGCAAAATTTCCATTCAATAAAATACATGTTTATGTAATTTTAGTCTTTTATGTTTAATTCTCGTGCATATTCGAATTCCTCTTTTTCTTGAGCCATAACGACAAATTTTAACAAAGATTAAAACGCATATATTAACACACTCAAATAATACTAAGGTTGCTTATTTTTAAATAAGAATTCGAGCGCGACTAAAGCAAAATTGTTATCGTCCTAACACTTTAAAACCCCCAACGTGTTAGATTGATTTAAGTACTTATTATACCAACACCTTAAGACTTAGTTTTAAAGTAATCCGAGTAGTTTATTAAGCAATGACACCGCTTTAAACGACAAACTACGGGAGAATCGATGAATATAAGTGATTGATCAAGAATTTTAAAGAAATTTTTATTAGAAGATGCTTATTAAGTTAGATGGTCCTTACCGATCATTTAATTCAACAAGTAAACTATAAAATATTTATGCAAACATCCATTATGAATTGGTTCGGTCCCCGTGTCGAATCTTGGTATGGATGACGATCCGATCCTCGCAATTTGTAATTGATAAAGGAGTACCAAATATAATTACCGTAACTTTAATGGATTATAAAGATCAAAGTCACTAACCGTTACTCCACTATGTGCAGAAGGTAAAGGGCTTAATGTGATTGCTCAAGAATGAAAACGGGTGAAACAAAACAAAAGTACTAGGTCGAGCTATAATAACATGACTTAAATTGGTCTGCAAAAATGGGGTTGTCTAGTGTTATTACGGTAATTTTGGTGTCAAAGTCTAAACTCGAGTTATCCAACAAAGAAGTGAATTGCAACCTAGTACAAATTGAATTGTGTTATGTATCTGCGTTTAACTTATGCTTAAGTGATTTTTCATTTTTACTTTTTGCTTGAGGACAAGCAAAGGTTTAAGTATAGGGGAGTTTGATAACACGAATTTATATAACATATTTGACGTAATTTTCATAAACAATTTTACTATTTTTTATTTAATTATATTACTTTATTTCTGTATTACGTTGGTATTTTCTATGTTTCAGGTATTTGCATTAAATAAAGATAAATTGAGCAAAGAAGTAAAATCAAGGAAAAATAGTATTAAAAAGTCAAAGAAATGAAGCAAGGAGTGATATATAGCAAATAGGAGGGGTTAAGAAGAGAAAGCAATTATACAAGCCAAGCAAAGACCAAGCCCACAACAAGCAGGCCCAGAAGTGAGCCCAGCACGCAAGCCAGCTGCCACGTGGCTGAGGCGACCGTCTCAACTTCCCACTTCCCTTGGAGGCGCCCGCCTCCTTAGCAAGTGGGGCCCACCACTTCCCAAGATCTGAGGCGTCCGTCTCGCTCCACTCTCTCAACGTGGAGGCGTCCGCCTCCTACTCTCAAGGCACCATTTTCTCTCCACGATCACATTGTGCATTCGAAATTTATGGAATGGGAAGTTACCAAAGTGACCTATAAATACAACATTCAAGGCATAGAGTCGGGGTCGGCATTTTTTACCGAACAACCGTTATTTCATATTTCGCAGTTTTATTTCTAGTTTTGTACTTTGAATTTATTTTATTTCAGATTTCACTGATCTAACCTTACGTTAGATCCAGTGCTTTTTATTCCTTGTCGTATTTTATTTTTCCTTTCAATTCAAGAAGTCAAGAACAAGATTGTTTCCAGCATTCTTAATTTCAGGTTTAATTTATTTATTTTATTTTATTTTATTTATTGTTGCCTGATATTATTTATTTGATTTCGGAAATGTTTAAATATATTAAACCATATTATTTATGCATGTCTGAATTAATTAATATGTCTGGCTAAATCGTTCTGATATTGGTATGTAAATTAATCGAACCAAAGGAATCCGAAAATAAACTGGCATAATGTTACGTTGTTAAAAATATTCTTTCTGACTTAGATATCTAATTTAATTTATTAAAAGGTTTAGAAACCAACAGAGCGAAAGTTTGAGGTTAATAAACTGGACTAAGGTTAGAAACCAACAGAGCGACAGTTTGAGGTTTAGAACCAGATAGTGGATACTAGGTATTAATTTTAAAGACTGCGACAGCGTTTTAAAAGAGATTAAACTTTATTTATTTTCAAAAAGTGTTTTTAAATTCGGCGGGATAGCGAGAGCATACGTTAGGGTTTAATTGCATGATCCGATTCAACAGAGCGACAGTTTGAGATAGGATCTTTAGATGAGTATTGTTTGCTGAAATAGGATTTTTATCAACTTAAGTAACAAGCCAGTGGAAATTCAGATCCCCTTAGGTTAGACGAATTACATACTGATATCTGTTTATCTATTATATTTTCCTTAACCAAAAATCTTAAAGAATTTATTCGCCTTTAGTCAGATATCCGAACTTAGGATAACGATAGATCGATTTATAGTCTCTGTGGGTTCGATATCTTTTAAAACTACGCGATAGGACTGTGCACTTGCAGTCTGCTGATTAATAGACGATAAAGTCGCGATCAGAGTGTGACACGAAGCATCCGAACCTCATTCCCTATCGAGAGCATGTTCTGAGTTTGATCCCCTACTTCGAAGAGATTACTTTTGATCACATTCCACGAGAAGAGAATCAGTTGGCAGATGCATTAGCTACTATGTCATCTATGTTTAAGGTTAGATGGGACAACGAGGCTCCCCAGATCATCATCGAGAGGTTTGACGAACCAGCATACTGTTGTGAGCTTGACACAGAAGAGAAACCTTGGTACTCTGACGTGAAGAGGTATCTTGAGACTCAAGAATATCCCGCAGGGGCATCTGTCAACGATAATAAGTTCTTGAGAAGATTTGCATCCAAATTCTTCCTCAACAACGACATCTTATACAAGCGCAATCACGACTTGTGCTTACTCCGTTGTGTAGACCGGAAAACAGCGGAACGTATCATGGAAGAATTACACGAAGGCGCATTTGGTACCCACTCCAGCGGACATACGATGGCTAAGAAGATTCTGAGAACAGGTTACTATTGGTCCACCATGGAAGATTGTCATCATTACACGCGATCTTGTCACAAGTGCCGATTATGTGCAAAGTGCACGCACCTCCAAGACTTTGAATGTTCTAACAGCTCCGTGGCCTTTGCAATGTGGGGCATTGACATGATTGAGAAATCAAGCCCACCGCTCCAACGGACAATCGCTTCATCCTTGTGGCAATTGACTATTTCACCAAGTGGCAGCCCTGCTCACATCTCGTTACTAAGAATGTGTGGCTCGATTCATCAAGCATAATCTTATCTGTCGATATGGCACACCTGAAAGATTTATCACAGATAACGGCTCTAATCTCAACAACAAATGATTAATCAACTCGCACGTAGTTCAAGATCAAGCATCACAATTCTTCTCCTTACGGCTAAGATGAATGGCAGGAAGCCGCCAACAAGAACATTAAGAAGATTATACGTAAGATGACAAAGACTTACAAGGATTGGCATGAGAAGTTGTCGTTGTCTCCATGGTTATCGTGACTACAAGATTTAACATCAATGTGGGCAACCCCTTCTCTCTCAGATATGGTATGGAAGGGCCCCACCTATCGAGGTTCAGACCCTCAACCGTGAGTCCTCCAGACGCAGAAAGTTAGGCGAAGATGATTGATCCGCACCGCCGACCGATTAACTTGATTGACTAGAAACGACTGCGTCCATCCGCCATGGATAAATCTATCGGCGAATGATCGTAGCATTTAACAAGAAGGTCAAGCACCGAGTCTACCAAGTCGGGATCTAGTAGTCAAGCGCATCATTCTTCCACAAGGTGATCCTAGGGCAAATGGACTCCCACCCATGAGGGACCGTTAGTCAAGATGATTTTCAAAGTGGAGCTATGATACTTAGCACCATGGATGGCGAAGACTTCCCACACCCCGTGAACGCAGATATAGTCAAAAATACTACGATAAAAGAGACCCACTAGGTCGATCGCCTAGGCAAAAATAAGGGCATCCCGCAAACCAAAAGGGTTCGCAAAAGTTAAGGATATATACAAAAGACTGTACACCAAAGAAGTCGAAAACCTCGCAAAGGCGGCTTGGGCAAAAAGGGTATCCTAGTAGATCGAAAACCCGAAAGGCTGTCTAGGAAAAAGGATTTAAGCGACGACCATGTCTCGTCCAGATCACCTATCTTCGACTACTACTATCGCATTCAAGTTCAAATGGCTAAAATCAATTCAATCACTTTCTACCGATGTTAAAGGAGATGAGATAATTGAAATATATGAGTACTAGCATAGTTGGAACTTAACGAGATTGTTTCCGCATAGCTTTTTGCTTTTCTCTTGTATAAACTACTTGGCCATACGCCACCTTCCAAATAAATGCAAGTTTCTTTCTCTTTACAATTCTTGTTCGTTGTTGTTGTTTGCATAAAGTCCAACGTTTGTTTTGAATGATTATATGCATTTGACAATAAAAATTCGTTCACAAACATGCGAAAAGTAAACATACAAAAGTAATTACTACAGGCTCCAGGAATTGAGATGGCGGCAGAAGTCACCAAAATATTTCCCCCGCAGAGCATGATCCCCAAAGAGATGCCACTCACTACAAATTCTCCCCAATGGAGTACAAATTTCCTTCCACTAGTCCTGATATCCCAAACTTCATCACGTTGGTCCCCGAGTAACGACTTCGACCAACTTGATACTGCCTCGTCATTAGCAGTTTTATATCCAGCAGAGACATTTATCCCCAGCAGGATGCGTCTCGATAACTCCCCTTTCCCCGGCAGCAGCAATGTCTAGACTTGAAACTTGGTCAGATAGTGCATCGGAGGAAACTTACATCTTTTATTCCCCAGCCAGAGATTCCGATGGGCTCCAGATCCTTCCAACCCGGTCTCCGAGAAATTATCAAATACTCTTCAGCAGGATCTATACACAAGGTTCCCCAGTAGAGCACCTCCTAACCTCCCCCCAGCCGGGCCTATGTATGAGATCTTCAACAACGTGTTTCTTGATCTCTACCATCCACAACAGTATCTAAGCTCAGGACTTGGTCAGATAGCGCATCGGAGGAATCAGAGTTATCATCCTTCTCTTTCTCCAGCAGGGTCTCCACCCACTTCATCCCCAAGGAGAAGTCAGGAATCTTCAAGCAGAACATCCGCATCTTCTTCAAGATGGATATGCTTTGAAATAGCACAACATCCATCATGCATACATTACTCATAAAAGTCATAATTTGTGCATATGTCATTCATACACATTGTCATGCATCATACTTTGCATAAGACTAACAATATTCTATCAAAATTTCTCTTGTTTTCTCCAAAACAGGTAAAAGTCACTTCTGACGCAAACAGGTCCAGGATTAAGACCCGAATCTAGACGGGAAAACTATCTGAACGACCAACCTCGTTGTCCTCTCGACTGATCCGTGATTAATACCTGCCGACGGAAACCCTATCCGAACGATCACCAGTTATCCTCCGATAACAGGCAGTAGATCAACGCCCGAAGCTCAACAGGGAAGATATTTGCATTTCGCCAACTACTATCCTCGTAGTAGTCAGATTAAGAACTATTCGACTCTTCTTATTATCAACAAAGAACTACAGTAGTCTCAAGACGACTACCGTTTCGGATGGCATCCTAAGCCCATCTCCGACAACTTGTCAACATTTCTCCACCTTCGGAATGCTGCATATTTGGTTAAAAAACCGATACAAACCAATAACTTCATTCAAAGATAAGCACGAACTCTAGCGTACGACTCTCCCCGGATGGCATCTTAAGCCCATCTCCGTGCTCCTTTCATTTCCAGAAACGTCTACAGAGCCTAGCGTATGGCTCACTCCCCAGCATCGGTCTTTCCGGATAGTATCTTAAGCCTATCTCCGACAGTTCTCCTATCCATGCGACAATCTCGAGTCTAGCGTACGACTCATTCCCCAGCGAAGTCTCCAACTCCTCCAAATGGCATCTGTAAGCCCATTCCCGCATCATCAACAAATGAGTGCAATTTTCAGTGTACTGAGTGTTCAATCATCTTCTACCTGTGTCACAAAGGCAAAGCATGCCAATCTAACCCTTCCAGTACAAGAAGATTGAACATGGGCAGCTGTCATACCCCAAAATTTGCCCTCCTATTTCTCAAGACATTCCATACCTTCATGCTCAAGGATTCCTCAAGAGTTGATCAGGCAAACTCTCTCCTAGACAATCAACCCAAACTAGGGTTTGGTATTTCTCATATCAAGATGGACTTCCAACATCTCCAATGGTCATCATGCCTCCTCATATGCTTCAAAGACTCTCCATGTCAAGTTTCAAGCCTTACAAGTCAAGTTTCCTCGCATAATTGCTCGATGGTGAAAATCACAGATGGTCAAAAGTCAATTATGGTCAATATACAGTCAAACTTCATGATTTTTGGTCAACACCCTATTTTGAAGTTACATTCATCATTTGATCAAGGGTTGATCATGATTCATCAAGAAAACTCAAGATTTACTCAAAAATCAAACTTTCTAAATCAGGGTTTCTCAGTGAAAAGTCAACCAAACTTTGACTGATCATAACTTCTTCATACTTTCTCAGAAATTTTTCCACCACCTCTTGTTTTGAAGGAAATTCAATTCTCTACAACTTCATGTCTCACAAGAATGTTCACAAAATGCTTCATTTGGAAGGTATGGATCAAAACATTGTGTCCTTTTCAAAGTCAACAAAAAGTCAACATTTTGTTTTGAAGATATATTGAGCATGGAAACTCCAATTGAGATGAAACCAAATAGGTTGTTTAGAGGACTCTTAGATCTTTCTAAAAAGTCCAAGAACACTCAAAAATGTGGAAAATTGAGCAAGATACACTATTCAGAAGTTGGGCAATTTTGGACAATTGCACAAAAGGAGATTTTGGTCAAAATGCAAAATTTTCCAAATGGGCCTATAATCTTTTGATCCAAGTTTGTTCATGACATTATTTGTGACCCATAAATGTTATTATGGTAATTTTCTATTTTATTAATTTATTTTTGAATTTTAGAACATTTAATTCAAAATTAAATTATATAAAATATGAAAATAAGATATTTTTCCAAAAGGGTTGATTTTATACCAAACTTGAGGTCCAAGGAAGCCCAAAACACTTGCCAATTTCGTGCATGATCATGCATTAAAGAGAAAATCAAATTTCTTTCAAAAATTTGATTTTATTTGAAAATCATTGAATGCATTCAAGATCAAATCTTTTTGCCTTGTTTTTCCTCTCTCAAATCACTCTATAAATAGCCAGCAATATCACAAGACAAACACGAAACCCTAGGCCTTACAACAACCAAAACTTTGTCAAAATTTTTCAAGAATCTTGAAAAATCGTATTTTTATTTCCAGCCTCTTCCAGCCATCCAAACGTGCTCAGGGGGTAAGATTGAGTAAGAATGCACCATTGTTATTGATCAAAGCAAGCTAAATCGTGCCATATACATGCATACATATCCTATTTTTTCTAGATTTTGCATTTGATTATTCTGCTTGTGTTAATCGATTCTAATGCTTTTATTGTGTTCATGAGACTCCATATACACGATCTAGGCAATCGCTAGCAAGGTTGAACGTCCAAATCTCACGATGCCATGATTAGGGTTTTTGAACTGTTGAGTTTCGAACTGATATCTAGAGACACTTTCAGGAAAAACTGAGATCACCATTGGATTCGCAGACCCCGATTTAGGGGGGGTAGCCTTAATCCCACCTTTCAATCCACGATTTTGCGGTGTTTACGACGGCTTCCCGGAGAAGACGACCGAGCCCTAGCCCTCCACTGACCAGCGGACCGCAGAGGGGCTACGTGGCACAATGATGCGTTTTGATTCGTCCGTTCATAAGTTATGGGGTCCACGCGTGGCTGACTGTGTTTCAAACCTTTCCTTGACGCGTCATCATTCAAATGCAGTTGTTTTCAACCTTTCCAACACCAGATGTCAAGTGGTCCAGTGGTTAAAACGCTTCCTGTGCAAAGATGCTCCTCCAGGTCTCCAGTTCGAACCTCCTTGGGACCGGTTTTGTTTTCTTTTTACAAACTTCAAACTTTTTTTCATATTTTTCATATTTTCTTTTTATTTAATATTTTACATGCATTTTAATTAATTTCCAAAATTTTTATCATGCATTTAAAAATACCAAAAAATATTTTTCTTTTTGCATTATTTTCAAAAAATCTTTATTTAATTAATAAAATTAAAAAATATTATTTTGCATGCGTATTTAATTTTATTTCTATTTTATCATTTAAATCACTTTTAATTGCATTTTAATTATTAAATTATCTCCAAAAAATCCCAAAAAATTATTTTAGCATATTAATGTTATTTCCAGCATGAAATATTTTTCTCATTTAAAAATTTGCATTTTTACTAACATTTTTCCCTTATTCGATTTCTCTTGTATTTCCCGATTTCTCATCCTTTCACAGGTTATCTCGTTTCGGACGATTTCTTTTTACCGATTTCTTTTTTCAATAATGTAACCGTTCATGGGATGTAATAGTTTAATTAGGCTTTTATTTTCCGCATTTTAAATTATGTATCTGCCCCAAAGCCATGTAATAGCGTAGGATTTATCTTTCCGCACTTTACATTCCCGCATTTTAATTTCCGCATCCTATAAACTGCTAGTAATTAGGCGTGTATGGCAAGATAAAATTGAACATAGCCCACTAATTTTCAAGATAACATATATTTGAATCAACACACTCTTTCACACATGCACCCCCTAGGGTAATTCTCTCTCGTTGCCTTTACGAATACAAATGGTCATGTCCCTCGAACGTAGAGGTATTCTAGCACCGTTGCCTTCAAAACAAATCATCATAGTCCCTTCGATACAAAGATCATAGACCCACGATGTCGCCTCCGAATACATGATCTTGACCCTCGATTGTCGCCTACGAAAAATGATGATAGTCCCTTCGAATGTGCTAGGATACTTCCTACAAGTTGCTTTCTATGACCATACGATGTCCCTTCGAATGTCCCGATTACATCCAACGAATGAGGTTACCTACCAACTAATGATATGGATAGCCCTATTCTAAAGGAAAGTAAAATAACACGAAAACGACCAATTCTGAGTAGGTAATAAGACTTTTAGTTGCTTGCTCAAACAAATACTTTTCACACCACACACTTTTGTCAAAGTTCAAACTATTTTCAAAAACGAAACATTTCCGAACACTTTGTATACATTCCTACATGAATCATTACAAAGTCAAAGCGAAATGCCTTTTCAAAACATTTTTCAAACACACAGAAAGCACAATTTTTAAAGTGATCTAAGAGCAACTAAGAGCCCGTAGATAACTACGGATGAAAAGGGGTGCTAATACCTTCCCTTTTCATAACCTTCTCCCTTACTCAGAATCTAACGAAGGTCTTTTCCTGTTCTTTTCACCTTCCCTTAATTGGATAAAAGAAAAGTCGGTGGCGACTCTTGCTATCCGCATATTTGCGATACAAAAAACCTACAAGTCAGTTCACCGTATTACACTGTCGCCCTACATCCTTTGTGTAGATGGTGTTGTGCTTGATAAAGAACTGTCGACTCTTTTAATCATTAGATACCCAATTGTGTCTAAAATTACCCGTGAGGTCGGGTTGGGACAGGTACAGATGATGATTATTGTTACTTAGTTCTCTGATGTTCTAAACTTTTCGGGTTTTTGGTTCTGTTACATGTGGAGTTTGGTTATGTTATCAACGCAACAGTGTTCCAAAATGGAGCTTTGATCCTACTGCATTCATGAAACATTTTACACACTGCATTTTTTAACATACATGTTTATCATTTCCAGGATTACTAGTCTCCGAGTCTGGTTGTTGGGCCACCTTTGAATATGGATGTTGGTGGAAGAGGTAACCGCAAATATCATGTTTCCTACAAGTTTCCCGGGCCTTCTCTCAATGGTCTTCTTCAGTTATCCAAGAGGTATTGCGATGATAATGATACAGTCTTCACCAAAGATATGGAATGATTTTGTCATGTTTGAAGTCGCCTTTTAATGAGTACCAAAAGGATGCTCTCCAAGCTCTGTTGCAGCTTTACGATTGAAGTTTGAGATGTTTCATGTTCCCTGACTACTTATTGGCACCAACCTTGGAGGAGTTTTCTACCATATTGAATATTCCTATTTCACCTCGAGTTCCTGACCACACTTCTATGGTGAAGCCTAGTGTTGCTCAAACCGTTGCTGCCCTGTGTTTAGGAGAGTCCATTGTTGATGACAACCGCACAAGGAAGGGTCTAGTTTATGGCTATCACTTGATTTTTCTGTTGAAAGAGGATAATACTAAAGCTGATAAGAAATATTGGAAGGGTTTTAATTCTATTTTAGCTTGTTGTATTTATGGGATAATGTTGTTTCCCAATGAGGTCAAATTTGTTGATGAGAATGATGTTTCTTTGTTCATGCTAAATAATCTCATGCCAACTCTCTTAGGGGATGTTTATCATTCAATACACTCTCTAATCTACAAAGGGAAAGGAGGTATGGTTCATTGTTGCTCTCCTTTACTATATCGTTGGTTCAAAGGTCATCTTCCTCGTCATGGCGCTTTTGTTGATGCTCATCACATTATGAAGTGGGCTCCTAGGTTGATGGGGCTCACCTCCAAGGACATTGGTTGGTATAAGCACGATTTGTCTAGGATGGAAAGTAAATAAGTGATCATGAGTTGCGATGAATTTTCAAATGTGCCTCTCATGGGCATAAGAGGTGGCATTAAGTACAATCTGACTCTTTCCCGAAGACAGTTGGGGTATGCTTTGATGGGTTCGCCTGAAGATGAACTAGTGAAGGAAACCTTATTTTATGATGTGCCTGACAAAACTGATGGGATGAAGAGAGCTATTCAAGGTTGGGGTAGCATTCACTATGAAGGCGGACAATACTATGGAAGGAAGGATCCTACTGTTTATGCACCTT
This sequence comes from Vicia sativa, assembly GCA_021764765.1. Lineage (NCBI taxonomy): Eukaryota > Viridiplantae > Streptophyta > Magnoliopsida > Fabales > Fabaceae > Vicia > Vicia sativa. The sequence continues at coordinate 212,287,428 of CM038796.1, forward strand.
ATATCAGATGGATTGAGGAAAGAAACAAAGATCGCCACTGGCCGTTTGCTATAGAAAAACCATGGTACCCTCAAGAACCTGATCAACCAGATGCAATACCAAAAGGGCACTCTAATATGGTTCAAGCTAGGAACAAAAAACTTCTTGAAGAGCGTGAAAGCATGGTAGTGAAGTGTCCCGTCGCCACCCAAGAGAAGAATCATTTGGCTCATAAGCTCAAGAAATTTGAGGAAGAAATGCCTGATGCTGCAAGGAAGAGGTCTAGGTTCGAAGGTGAAGTGATGTCTTTGGAAGATTACATGAGAGTTATGGCAGAGATCGATAAGAAAAGCAGAGATTCTATGGTTGAATTGGAGAAGAAGCATAAAGCAAAGGTCAGAAGTCTAGAGAAGAAAATTCTAAAAGAGACCACTCAAAGATCAATATTCGAAGATCAGCCCAGAGAGAAGGATGTTCAGTTATCCTTAGCAATAGAAGAAATTGGGCAGCTCAAGATCCAGTTGGGAATTCAAGAATCCATAGGTTTTCCTATGTCAGATTTTTAGGCTTGTTATTTTGTTTTAGGTTTAAAAAATAGAATCACCATCAAGATTGTTGATGAGATTCCTCATTTTGTTGTTGGGATATTTAATTTTCTATTTGTATTACTGTTTGAAGTACTTTTCGGAACTATTTGTACCATTGTTTGCTTTATTTTAATGAGATTTGGTTCAATTGGTGTTCGTCACTCCATCTCGTGCTCTTGCCCAAAAAATTCGGCTCCGAGTTTTAGAATCCTGGAAATATATAAACATGTCATTTTATGCATTGCATATATTCACGCATGTACATACTTCATGCATAACAGGTTTCTGGTTGGTGTTCTTATTCTGACTCTACCTTTATTATCAGAGGGTTCAAGATGATAATTCACCGCTATTCTACCAGAGGCAATTTTCCGAGGCAGATGGAGAAAATACAAACAGAGCTAGCTGAGTTGAGAACTCAGATGGCTACGCAGATGACTTAATTCATGGAAGCAATCACGAATTCGAACCACAGGCAGGATGAGTTGGCTTCTCTAGTCAACAATCAAAATCGCAATCAGGTTGATGCTGAGAATCAGGGGTTGTATGTTGATGTTTATGTTGGGTAGGGTAATGTGCAAGACCAAGCTTTCGTGAATCTTCATGGACCTCAAGGAAATCCTTTTGATCAGGGATATGGTAACCAGGGGGAGTTTCCTCCGCCTCCAGGCTTTCATCTTGTGGGGCATCGCAGGGTAATCCAGTTATTGTGAGGGGTCATCATAAGCATGATCATGACTATGATCAAGATGAACATGGCTTTTCAGTGCGTTTTGAGCCAGGTTTCCCTATTGAAGACAGGAGGTATCGTCAGTTGGAGGAACGTTTAAAGGTTGTTGAAGGAGAAGGCATCTTTGGCATGGATGCCAACGACCTTGGGCTAGTATCAGGGGTGAGGGTTCCCCCAAAGTTCAAACCTCTGGTCTTCGAGAAGTACATTGGTTCGTCTTGTTTGGTGACTGATGCCACCTCTTACTTTAGAAAAATGTCAGTTCATACTCACGATCAGAGGTTGTTGATTCACTAGTTCCAAGGTAGCCTGGCTGGTGCATCCTTGGAATGGTATATGAAGCTAGAGACGACCCATATTCATTGCTGGAATAATTTGGTTCGTGCTTTTATTAAACACTATCATTAAATAAGGATTTGGCACCCAATCATACATAGATGCAGAGTCTGTCACAAGGCCCAAATGAATCTTTCAAGGAATATGCGCAGAAATGGCGCGAGTTGGCTGCAAGAGTTCAACCTCCCCTGTTGGAGAGATAACTGATTGATATGTTTATGAATACTCTACAAGGTCCCTTCTATGACCGTATGATTGGCGCCACATCTGCAGGATTTGCTGAACTAGTGATGGCTGGAGAGAGGATAGAGGTTGGTATGAAAACAGGAAGGATTCAAGTTGGTGGTTCTGGAGCCTCTTCGAGTAGAAGTAAGAAGCCGTTTGTTGCCCACCCTAGAAAAAGGAGGGAGAGACCAGTGTTATTCATGCTTATAGGGGAGGAAATAGAAATCAATGTCCTCAACAGATCAATGTCGTATTTATTCCTGCAAATGTTCCTTAACAACAGCAACCACAACAACCAAGGCAACAAAATGCGTCAAGACAAAACAATAATTATCAGCAAAGGCTTTCAAGGAGATTTGATTTGTTACCAATGAGCTATGCCTAAGCCCTTCAACATCTACTTGATCTGAAATTGATTAATTTGAGGTAAATGCCTGCTAACCCTGATCGCTGTCCAACTAATTATGATGCAAATGCAAGATGTGAATTTCATTCTAGGCGTGTAGGCCATTCAATTGAGAATTTTTATGCTTTGAAGTGTAAGATCCAGGACTTGCTTGATTCCAAAGCTATCCAGTTTGACGCTATGGTTGGACCAAATGTTATTCAGCACCCTATGCCACCTCATGATGGAGCGGCTGTTAATGTTATCATTGAGGATGGCGAGTGGTTAAACTTGGTTATTGATGTCAATCATGTGACTACATCTCTTCCTTATGTCAAGAGATACTTGAGCAATAATGGTATTTTCCCGGGTTGTGGCCCGACTTGTTGTAAGTGTGTGGAGCATCCAAAAGGATGTGATAATCTGAAGGCGTGTATTCAAGAGCTGATGAATGATGGTTTTTTTCAATTTGATAGAACTAAGAAGTACAGAAAGGTCACTCAAGCAGATATTTCGGTGATTTCTATCTCGTTTACTCTGAAGCGTATTCATGTCCCTGCCAAACCAGTATCATTGATGATTAACCTGCCTGGTCCTATGTTGTACACTAGTGAAAAATCTGTCCCGTGGCATTATGGTGCCGATGTGTATTATCATGCAGCGAAACAAGAAACTGGTACTTCTGAAAATAGTTCTGTGAAAGATATTGATGTTGATGTTAACAACTTTTCTGGTGAAGGTCGTGTAATAAGAAATGGTAGGGTGTTATGCCCTCCAAATGTTCAAAATGTTGCAGATGCTTTAGCTAAAGCAAAAGGTAAACAAGTGATGGTTGGAGGTCAAGGATCTGAGCAAATTAATGTGTCTAGGCCTCTTGTTGCGTCTGGTTTGTCTTCAACTCCCGACTCTGAGGTTGAAGAGTTGATGAGGCTCATAAGGAAAAGTGACTATAATATCATTGAGCAGTTGCATCACACTACATCTAAGATGCCTATTCTGTCTTTGTTAATTTATTCTGAGGCCCATATAAATGCTTTGATGAAACTGTTGAAGAATGATTTTGTTCCCCAAGAAATTATAGTGGGTCAGTTTGAAATATTATGTGCCAGTATATCATCCGAAAATGGTTTAGGCTTCACTAATTTTGACCTCCCACCTGAGGGTCGTAACCATAACAAAGGCTTGAACATCTCCATGGAGTGTAAGGGTACTACCTTGTCAAGGGTTTTCGTGGATACTAGATCGTCATTGAACGTGTTACCCAAGAAAGCACTGATGAAGATTGATTATTCCGGTTTGGAGTTGCATCCTAGTGACCTTGTTGTGAAAGTGTTTGATGGTTCAAGAAGGACTGTGTTTGGACAGATTGATTTACCGATCAAGGTTGGCCCGAAGATATTTACTTCCACTTTCTATGTGATGGATATTAATTCGGCTTACTGTTGTCTTTTGAGATGCCCTTGGATTCATAGGGCTGGTGAAGTCACCTCCACTCTTCATCAGAAACTCAAGTATCCTCTTGATGGGAAGACAATCACTGTTTGCGATGAGGAAGAGTATATTGTAAGCCATTTGGCTTCATTCTGCTATGTGGAGGTTAAGGGTGTGTTATACCCCAAAATTTTCTCTCCTATTTTTTCAAGTCAATCCACATCTCCATACTCAAGAATTTCTCAAGGGTTGACCAGATGACAACCAAAGTCACCAACACAGCCCCACAAAATAATCTTTACAATCCCCACAGAGCCATCGCTCCCCCGACAGAGACAGATTTTCCAACAAGATTACTACTCTACCATACCCTTTTAAGCAACATACACATCTCTACTTGTTACATTAGTCCTCGAGCGGTAGTAAGACAATTTTTGTACATCACATTAGTCCCTAGCAGAGACCCTATCAACTCATCACGTCAGTCCCCGAGCAATGACCGTATCAACTCATCATGTTAGTCCCCGAGCAGTGATCATCTCAAATTTGTCACGTTAGTCCCCGAGCAGTGATCATAAACATCATCACATTAGTCCTCGAGTAGTGATCCTATCAACTCATCACATTAGTCCCCGAGCAATGATCCTATCAACTCATCACATTAGTCCCCGAGTAGTGATTGTATCAACTCATCACGTTAGTCCCCGGGAAGTGATCCTATCAACTCATCACATTAGTCCCCGAGCAGTGATCATATCAACTCATCACATTAGTCCCCGAGCAGTGATCATATTAACTCATCACATTAGTCCCCGAGCAGTGATCGTCTAAATTGTCACGTCAGTCCCGCACAATGAACATCAACCTTGTTACACTGGTCCCCGAGCAACAACCAATCATCAACCAACTTATTATGTCAGTCTCCGAGCAGTAATAGGTTATACAAGATCACATCATTCCCCATCAAGATTCGTACACGAGATGTTCATCCCCAACTAAGCATCTCTCGAGGATTATCATTCCCCAACAACATCAATATCCAGACCTGAAACTTGGTCAGATAGTGCATCGGAGGAATTCACATTTATCTTATTACCCAGTCAGGGTCTCCAACAACTACATCCCCAAGAAGAAATCAAAGATCCCTGGCAGAATATTCCCATTTTCTTCAAGATGGATATGTTTTGAAATACCATAACATCTACATTCGTACATCATTCATAAAAAAATCATAACATGTGCATATATCATTCATGAGCATCATTACATACTTACATGCATCATAATATGCATAGAACTAATCTCGTTCTCTAAGTTTAATTTCTCAAATAGGTGAAAATTATCCGCAAACTCCTAGACAGAAGGTCAGAGATTATTGCCTGAAACAAGACGGGAAAACTACTTGAATGACCAGACGAGCTTACCAACAGACAGCAGGATATAGATTAATACCCGAAACAAGACGGAAAAACTATCTACATCCTGACAAATACTCATTTTAGATAAAGCCAAGACAAAGCTTTATTCTAACTCTTTCTTATCATCAACTACTCCAGATGGCATCTTTAAGCCCATCTCCGACTACACATGGTCATCTCTCCACCTACAGAATGCTGCATATCTGGTTAAAAATCAATACATACCAGTAACCTCATTCAAAGACGAGAATGGAATCTAACGTACAACTCGCTCCCTAACATCAGCTTCTCCAAATGGCATCTATAAGCCCATTCCAATACGTCGTCAATTGACGATCTCATTCCATACACGAGCGAGTGCAAATTTGCAGGTGTACTCGAGTGTTTAATCATCTTCTACCTTCAGGTCACGAAAGGCAAGCATACCAATCTAACCCTTCAGGTACAAGAAGATTGAACAGGGGAAACTGTTATACCCCAAAATTTTCCCTCCTATTTTTTCAAGTCAATCCATAACTCCATACTCAAGAATTTCTCAAGGGTTGACCAGATGACCCCTCTCCTAAGCAATCAACCCACAATTAGGGTTTTGATTCTCTCAAGTCAAAGATGAGTTCCATTGTCTCAAGTGGTCATCATACCTCCTCATATATATCAAGGTATCACCATATCAAGTTTCAAGCCTCACAGCTCAAGTTTACCCAGTCAATTGCTCAGATGGTTGAAAATCAATTGTATTGAACAAAAAGTCAACGTTGGTCAACATATAGTCAAACTTCCTCATTTTTGGTCAACATCAAGATTTTGAAGTCATATCCATTATTTGATCAAGGGTTGATCAAGATTCATCAAGAAAACTCAAGATCTGATCAAACGTCAAAGTTTCTAAATTAAGGTTTCTTGATAAAAAGTCAACAGAATGTTGACTAGGCATAACTTTCTCATACTTTATCAGAAATTTTTCCACCAAATCTCATTTTGAAGATAATTCAATTCTCTACAACTTTGTGTCTCACAAGCTTTGGCCAAAAATGCTTCATTTGAGAGTTATGGATCAAGACATTATAGGTCCTTCTAAAAGTCAACAAAAAGTTATATTTTTCAAAAGAAGTGTACATGAGCATGGAAACTTCAATGAATATGAAACCAAAAGGAGTGTTTAAAGTACATCTTGAGCTTTCTAAAAAGTCCAAGAACACTTCAAAATGTTGAAAATTGAGCAAGATACAACTTGTGCAAGTTTGGAAATTTTGAAGAAGTGCGTGAAGAGAAATGCTAAGTAAATTCATTTTTTTCCAAATAGGCCTAAATGTTTATGGTTCAATCTTGTTTCTAACATTGCCAAGGACTTCTAAAACCCAATTACACGCCATGCTTCCAACTACTTTATTTATTTTTTGAATTAATTCAATTTAATTCAATTTAATTCAATTTTAATTAAAATAAAAATGCAAAAATCAAATCAATAAGTGCAAGACTTATTTTCCAAGCTTCTTGAGGTCCAAGATACACCTTGAAAGCTGGTAATTTCGAAAATTATTGATTGGCAAGAGATTGTATGTGATTGAATCCAAAAAGACAATATTTGGTGCAAACTTTCAATCAAATATCTCAACATTAATGCAAGATATTTCCTCCATATTTTTGACCTAATTTCAATCCTCTATAAATATACAACACCTTCAGATCACAAGGGGACGAATCCTTGCCTCCAAGAACCCTAGCAAAGTTCCACAAAAAAACTTGTGAAAAAAGAAACTTCGGATTCAACCTTGGAGGCCAATTCAAGGAGTTTTGAGGATCAATAGAGCCTCCTAGAGGTCCCAGGAACGTTTTCCAATCATTACCCAAGCCTGGAGCAACCCAAATCGTCCTCATACAATCACAGTTTGCATACCTCTATGTCAATTTTGATTTCATTTATTCATGATGCATAAACATAATTTGATTGCATATTCTTGATCATGATAATGTTTACAAGCTTTCTGAATTGTTTGATTTGATTTTAGATGCAGGTTTAGCCATATGCCATTACTAGGGTTTTGAAGCTTCAGATTAGGGTCCCTCGATCCAGGAAAAAATTGGACCAAACGAATGGTACCATTGAATTTAGGAAGCAATTTCCAGTCGAACCACGACTTCCTCTAAAATTCATATTGCATACTTGTGATTTTTGAAAATTACAGGGATGTGGCTACAGACAAGCATCGTCGGTATAGGTTTACCCACGAAAAATCCGTGGGTAACGTCAGTGGGAAATTCAAAACGAAGAAGATGAAGCCAACGCGCTTTTCGTTTTAAAATATTTTCAAAAAAAAGTTTTTCCCTTATATTATTTTTGTTTCATATTCATAACAGGCAGATCCAATGGCTCAGATGGCAGCGCGTTTTGCTTAGTAACACCCCTTCTAATTTCCCGCAAATTATATATTTAACAAGAGTTTTAACATAACGAAAAGGGCGTCACAATATAAAAATTTAAAATGATAAAACTTCATAACAGTAGTCATGCATTTACTGAAGAACTTATTAAATAAAGTAAAACCAAAGATTATGTTTTACACAGCGGAAATAACATAAGAATCCGGAATAATTCAAATCATAATTATTCCAAAACGTAAACCAAAAGAAACAAGTTAATTCGGTGATTCCAAACAATCGTTCCTCAGTGTTACAACTACCAGAGCTTGACACTGACACGCGGACAAATTAAATAGCATAGCTCTATAAGCCATCCTCACCAATTTCTGAGCAGCTAATCACTTCAATCTGAAATCATTAAAGTAAGGGTGAGATTTCATCAAGATTAAAATGCATTATACGTTTCTTTAAAGACAATAAAACAATCAATACATTATTCCACCCGCATTAGCATACCCAGATTAACAAATCCACAATTACATTCCATACAATTCATTATGCACATAACAACAATCAATGCAATTATAACACTGAAAACCATCCTAACATGTTATAATTACATATGCAATGCAGACTCAATGCATGTGGTACCAAACGTGAACCAAGTTCACACCCTGTTCCGTTTACACCTTGGAAAACAGCGTCAATCAACGATTCGCCCATACACCACTGGGTCAAGAATCTAGCCTCACCACCACTATCCATTGGGTACGGTTATTGGCTCAGCAAGTCCAATTCCACACAATGGGAATGAACCATCACCGGAATGCTTATGCATGCACATCAGAAGCATGCAACAATCCAAATACGGAATATGATCACACAGCATTATCCCACTCATAACCAATAACAACCACAGCACATGATAACAGCAAATCATGAACATATAACATTCATTACAACACATGGAATTAACATATAGCAAGTATATGCAACGAATAATTCACGAATTACAATGAATTCTTGCTACGAAAGCTATATTAATCCCCCAAGATCTCAATTACTGGTTTTGAAAATGTTTTTAATAGATAGTACTCATTCTAAGCTCTCCAACGATACCAACTATGCCTAAATCAGAGTTACGGTCGCAAAGATATGACCAAAACCGTTTTCAGAAAATCACCTTCTATTCCTACACAGTATGTATCGCACAAAGCCTCATGTGTCAATACATAATATGCTTGTGTCGACTCATGTATCGTATGCATCGATACATAGCTTTAAAATTCTGCATTTTTCAAATTTGATTCAGTATGTATCGATGCATAACACGTATGTGTCTATGCATAGCTTTAATTTCCGTCCTATGAGTCGATGCATACGTTTTCCACGCCTTTGGTTTTCTAAATTTTTACTACTTGCATCGATTCATAGTTCCATGTGTCGACCCTGTTCACAGTGATTTCTGGTGAAACAACCGCTAGTCTTCCAAACTATTGAATAAGCGTGATAACTGTTATGTTATTCAATCCCTCTGGTAACTCGCAGGATCGACTAGATTGATCCTATGGGGTGTTGGCCGTTTGTGTAAACTTAAGATAAAGATCCATATTTGAGACTTGTCTTTGGATGTTTTATATAGGTTCAAGTACGTTTCGATTACAACGTTCAATTACTTAGTGAAATGATCAAGAAACTAATGTAAAGTTGATTCGAATAAACAAGAACATTAAGATCTCGAATTGCAAGAAAGTATATAAACGCAACAATATTTAAATAAACTCTTAAAGCGTAAAAGATTTTCAAAGTAACTGCATCGAAACGTAAAAGACAAGAATGTAAACAAATGTATAAAAGCTTTCTGGAAAATAACAACTCTTAATGTAAAAGTTTTGGAAAAGTAAAGAACTTCAGCAATGGTAGAAAAACATTTAAGTGCAAAGAAAGTTAAATGACTTTGAATGTAAAGAAGTTAAAAGACATTGATGCAAAATAAAGTTAAACTGGAAATGTAAAGATACATTGTTGAATAATAAAGCTTTGGTGCAAATCATACGTACATCATTCGTGCATTCGTTTCCCTAGCCATGTGGTATTTTGAATGTTACTGAATTTTAGTACAATAGATATGACACACGAAATCCTATCATTAAGACTCCTATTTATACTAATTCGACCATAACGGTCTGACCCATGAGATCTTGCCACGCTTAGAACATGCAACACCATGCTTCTTTGCTTCCACGCCTCGAACCGCTTTTCCATGTTTTAACTCCTTTTATCCCGCTCGCGTTTTGAATTTCAAATGTATCACTCACTTCGATTTCGACCCATTTCCTCAGATATAACTCTACTGCTCGATCGAAGCCTGTTTTACACATATCATCATTATTTCCATTCGAAATCCCAAACTTCAACACATTCATTCGAAGAACTAATTCTTTTCATTCCAAACTATGACTTTCACTATGTTCCCACGAACACTCTAACGTCATCTCATTTCGAGCTCTATGACCCTTCTTCAAATCATAGACATCAAAATCTTCAGCTAACAAAATGCCCCTTTAAAATATGTATTTCGAATCTCTTTCTGAGAAATACTTATTTTAAATATATCCACAAGATTTTGATGTGATATTGACTCTTATGACACTGTACAAGATTTCCATTATGTCAATCACGATGACCCTTGGATTTCCGAACCGCTTTAACACAGTAACCACGGTATGGTGCATTTATTAAAAACAATGATCATCTTTAATCATGCTTATTACCAATACTAACTTCACGCCACCTCACCGTGTATCCAACCCACGTCTCCCACGTAACTTGGCATTAGTTTGATGAGTGTTTCAACTTCCTCACTATAAAACCAAACAAACTCAGTCTTTTCACTTTTTCCACACCCTGAATCTTCTTTTTCCTCTCTTTCTCGTCAAAAACCCTAATCTCTTTTCAAACTCCAACAATGTCTTCATCAACATCCCAGGTGAAAAAGATTTCCAAAAAGAAGAATAAGAATACCGGAGCGATTCTGGAAAGCAAGGTTGGCACTCACCAAGGTCAATCCGTACTCATACCCCAAGGCATATCCAAAGAACAAGAACTCTTGTACTCCTCTCAGGTATTAATCCCAACCAACGCTTCTGGGAAGAGATTTGCCCTAATGGGTCCTCTCACTGTTTTTGAGATTCTTAAGGATACACGAACTATATTCCCTGTCTGTTATGATTTCAAACCTCTGTTCAATAAAATGGAAACCCCTAGGTTAGGAACTGATAATGCTAATGAACCTGTTGCTCCAAAAGAGGTAGAAACTCCTGTGGCTCCCCCAAAGGATCCTTTCATTTTAGACTATGTAAAAAACAATTTTAAACCATTTCGATCCTGTCCCACTGCTGATGTAGCATATCAGAACTGGTTCGCTAAAGTAGAAGTTAAAAAGTCACATCAGTGGGAAGAATTAGGTATCTATAATCTCTTGAAATTATCCAAACCAGGCTTCACATACAATCATCCTCTGCTATTCGCATCCCTGTATTTCTGGGATAGCACTTATAATACCTTCCACCTCCCTGGAGGGATGATCACACCCACACTCTTTGATATAACTGCCATCACTGGACTATCACCAGTAGGGGAAACATATGTTCCTGATGCTGAGGAACATTCAAGTATTATTGATTTTGATATCAAGCTAGCCAGTTTCTCCAAGTTTATCAGTCATTATCATACAGAAGGTGACAGTGTCTCTGATGTCGAACACATTGCCTTCCTTACTCTCTGGCTATCAAGATACGTTTTCTGCAGCAGGTCACTTCAGGTAGCCAGCAGGTTCATTCCTCTAGCAAGAGATTTGCATGAGAACAGGAGGATTAACTTAAGTGAACTCCTACTAGTTGACCTTTATGAAAGCTTGAGGTCAGCTGTTTCGAGCTTGAAATCCCATACCTCCAAGAACATCTTGCTAGCTGGTCCCTTCTGGTTGCTCCAGTTATGGCTTAATGCCATGTTCGAATCTTCACTCTCTACTGCAGATACTATCAATGAGCAAGATCCAGAGATAGCTGATCGAAACGTTGAGGGCACGAGGCTGAGGAAACTAACTCCGAGTGATGACAAGGCTGATTTCCAGGTTTCATTCTCACAGTATATTATGCTTCTTTCCAAACAGCATAAATTTGAAGAGACTATGGCGCCTTTTGCTTCGAGGACTCATGGACCATCATGGTTCACTATGTCCCTTTCGGAGGCTGCTAAAAGCAAGGAAATCCAAGACATTTGGAAAGCCTTTTTGTTACCAAGACTAATCTCCTCAAGAATCACTCCGACCAAGAACCAGATCCTCTTATTTGCCTATCAACCTAACTTCGTTTCGAGACAATTTGGTTTGTGTCAATTAATACCTGAACCCCTGTTCCAAACTCAAAGCGCCATCACCTCTGGTCGAACCTTTAAAGCCAGAGACGCCAAACTTCAACAAGAACAATATCAAGAGTTCGCCCAATTCGACTTAATTCCTTTCGAACCAACTCACTTTTCTTCAAAGGGTTTTCTAGATTGGTGGACGAAATTCTATCAATCTTATATGTTTGACACTCTTACCATTCAAGCTAAACTGACTGCTGCGTTCGATGTGCAGGTACATAAAAAGAAAGGTATGTTGACTCACGCTCAAGAGATTAAAGCTTTTCAGACTTACTTCGAAACTACTTATGATCCAACGCGCCTGCAAACCACTGTATATCGAGCGGCTCAAACCTTGAAGGAAAAATTTAAAGAAAAAATTTCTAAGTTCAAGTGCTTAAACAAGATAGTACAGCCTGTTTCATCATGAAGGGATTACTGAATCAAGTTGACCTCGCTACATGCTCTCTGGAAGTTAGTACCATTCTTTTCGAACTTCAGTCTTTGTTGGATAATGTGACTGGGTGCCTCCTCCAAGATGAATCTGCTGCAATCAAAGTTCAAGAGAAAAGAGCTTCAATGAATGCTGCTTATGAACATGCTTCGAAGCTTTCGAAAGAGGCTGAAGAGCAAGCTACCCATATCAAGCAAGCTAGAGCTGATTATGAGCTTCGATCTCAATCTATTCTTCTCTGGGAGAAACAGATTCAGGAGCTTCAGCATAAGATCAAAGAGGCCCAGCAGCAACAAACTGCCTACGAGTCTAACACCTTTGGCAATCGATTCGAAGAACTCCTTAACAAGGGCCTTGCTGAGACGGAAGCGGCTGAGCAACTTAAAAGCGAAGTTACTATCCTCGAAGGTGCCAAGCGCTTTACTCACAAGAGACTTGAGTCCTATAAGAATATCTTCGATCGATTAAGGAACAATCCCTATTTTTGAATATTATTTATTTTGTGACTCTTATATTTTGATTAAATGTTTGTTTGTAACGCTTGAACAATGCCATTTTGGCAATTATGTTACCATTTTGGCATTTCATTATAATATTGTGACTACGTTGTTGGTATTCGAATCTCCTGTAGGTATGGTTTATATTTCTTTAAATACTTCCCATTAACCTTTAGGATTCGTTTATCATCCGCCAGTTCTTCTATTTCATATGCATTGTTCGAAAACGTTTTTACTATTCGAAAAGGGCCTTCCCAATGAGGTGACCATTTACCTAATGCTTTATTCTTTTTGTCCATGGGCAATATGACTTTCCATACTAGGTTATTAACGTTGAATGTCTTACCTTTCACTCTTTTGTTATATGCCCGGCCACTCTTTCCTTTTGCCTCATTAGGATTTCCAATGCATGTAGTCTGACTTCGTCTAATTCGACTAACTCATTCATCATCATTTCCCAATATAATGAAGATGGGAGTTCATATTGTCTTTGGATTCGAATCGATCAGAGATGAATTTCTCACAGCAAGACCGCATCATGGCCAAATGTTAGTTGGAAAGGTGTAGTATTGGTAGCTTCTTTAGAGATGTTCTACTGTGCCCATAGTACTTGGTCTAAAGTTTTGTGCCAATTCTTTGGCTTTTTACCAACGTGTTTTTTGATCAAACTAATTATTACTTTATTGGCTGCTTCGACCTGACCATTTGCTTGAGCATAATATGGTGTTGATGTCAATAGTCTAAATCCCATCTCCTGAGCAAATTCTTGCATTTTTATACCAGTAAACACAGATCCTTGGTCTGTAGTTATGCTTTTTGGCAATCCAAACCTATAGATTATTTGTTTCTGTATGAATTCAATAATAGCTTCTTGATCTGCAACTACTAATGGTATCGCTTCGATCCACTTAGTAAAATAATCTATTCCTACCAAGATGTATTTCTGACCTTTAGACGAAGCAGGATTGATTTCTCCTATTAAATCTAACGCCCATCCTCTAAAGGGCCATGGTTTGATGATCGAATGCAACTCACTTGCAGGAGCATGCTGAATCCCTGCATGTTTCTGACATTCTTCACATCCTTTAGCAAAGTCTATGCAATCTTTGAGCATGATAGGCCAGTACATGCCATATCTAAATAGCAACCACTTCATCTTATGGCCTGCTTGATGTGCCCCACATGCCCCATTGTGAACTTCTGATAATGCTAGATACGCCTCACTTTCTCCTAGGCATTTGAGCAATACGCCTTCTTGGGTCTTTCTGAACAATTCATTTCCCATAAGGACATATGATAATGCTCTATATTTCGTTTTTCTATCTACGTTTAAAGTTGGGTCATTTAAATAACTTACAATTGGGCTTCGCCAATCTGCATCTGATAAGGTGTCTATGGCTAACACTTCGAATCTATCTTTATCACTACAACCTAACTTGATATTTTCTAAGTCTGATGGTGTTAGTTTGGTAGCCATGACCCTACCTCTTACTTCGATCAACTCTTTAAAGTTTTTTGTAGAGACTTTATAACCTGAAGCCAACTGTGCTAGGTCATTTGCTTCTTGATTTTCTATTCTTGGTATATGTTGGATATCCATGTATTCGAATTTTTTGATCAATCTGTTAACTATGACAAAGTATGTCATCAAATTTTCCTTTATGCATTTATATTCCTTTGTTATTTGCTTGACCAATAACTCTGAGTCACCTCTAATTTCGACTCTAGTTGCCCCCAATTCCAACAAAGCTTCAAGTCCAACAATAAGCGCTTCATATTCAGCTTCATTGTTCGAGCACCGAGGGCCATCCAATTTATACTTGAATTTTGTTGGAATTCCTTCAGGAGAAATTATAAGAACTCCAACACCACTGCCCTCTTTGTGAGTCGAACCATCAAAGTATAATTTCCAAGGTTGTGTCTCAACATAACCCATAATAGTCTTTTCGACCAGTGAGTGGTCCACAATGAAGTCAGCAATTACTTGGCCTTTCACAGCTCTCAAAGGCATGAAGGTTAAAGAATATTCTGTTAAGGCTAAAGCCCATTTGCCAACTCTACTATGCATAATTGGTTTCGACAAAGATGTGTTTGATAACATCGAAATGAGATGAGACATATACATCAACAAAGTTTTATATAATATTTAAGTTTCATACAAGAGAAGTATAAACATAGGCATAACTTTTCTATGTTACTATATCTAGTTTCGCATCATTTAGCACCCTACTTAAATAATATATGGCTCTTTCGATGCCATTACTGTCTTCTTGTGCCAACATACTACCTATAGTAAATTCAGAAGCAGATATGTATAGTCTCATGGGTTTTCCCCATGAAGGTGGAAACAAGATAGGAGGCTGAGAGAGATATCTTTAATTTCGTCAAGGCCTCCCGATGTACTTGATTCCACCTCAAGGCTTGGCCTTGCTTTAAGCGAAGTAGTGGAGAGAATGCTTGAGTCTTTCCACTTAGATTCGAGATGAATCTTCTAAGAAAATTAATCTTCCCCAGCAAAGACTGCAGCTCCCTTTTTGATGTGGGTGTTTTAGTCTCCTTGATGGCTTTTGTCTTATTTTGGTTAATTTCGATTCCCTTTTTATGAACCACAAAGCCCAGGAAATCTCCTGCCTGCACAAAAAATGCACATTTAAGGGGATTCATTTTTAAGCCATGTTTTCTCATTCTTCCGAATGATTGGCTCAGATGATGCAGATGGGTTTCTGAAGAAACAGATTTGATGACTATGTCATCAATATATACCTGCATAAAAGTCTCAATAAAATCATGAAAGATGAAATCCATTGCTCATTGGTAAGTTGCCCCAGCGTTTTTTAAACCAAAGGGCATCACTACCCACTCATAGGTGCCTAAGGCTCCTGGGCAACGAAATGCTGTTTTAGCAACATCTTCTTCAGCAATGAAAATCTGGTTATAACCAGAGTATCCATCTAGCATGCTTAAGTATTCGAATCCTGCAGCAGAGTCTATTAACATTTTCGCCACGTGCATGAGTATTGGTCTTTGGGGTTGCCGATTTAAATCCCTAAAGTCTATGCATATTCTCGTGGAACCGCTTTTCTTAATAATGTGCACTATATTAGCTAACCATTCGACATACCTTGTGGTCCCGATGAATTTGCAACGCAAAGAACCTTTCGACCTCGCCTTTGATCTTCGAGCATCGCTGGCGCGAACCTCCTAGGAGTTTGCTTGATGGGCTTCTTGCCATCCTTAATTGGAAGTCTGTGCTCCACTAACTCTCTTTTCAAACCGGGCATTTCGTCATAATCCCATGCGAAGCAATCCTTATTTTGTTTGAGGACTTCGATCACCTCTTGCTTGAGACTTGGACTGATTTTTGCACTTATATAGGTTATTCTTTTTGTGTTGTCATCCCCCAAATTTACCTCTTCAAGTTGATCCTGTGCCAACATCTTGGCACCTAAGTTTGTAGGATCCTTCTCGAAGCCCAGGGGTTCTGTATCATATATGGCATCGAGCCTTTGTTCTATTTCATTTTCTTCGCAGGGTGAGTCTTTCGAACCAGCCCCTTTCATTTCATTTTCTTCAACTATACTATCTATTTCAGCCTCTGAAGCTTCTATCCATTTGTTCTCAGCCATGTAGGCCGAAATCCTTTCGAAGAAGGAGGACTCAGTCATGAGCAATGTTGTTGAACTCCCAGCCTGCTGGCCGTCTTCGCGAAGTACCTTCGAGTCCTTCGTCTCCTTTAATTATTTTCCTATCCCAATACATGCCATCATGGCGAAGGGTCATGTAATATTTGCGCGTTTCTGACTTCGTTCATCTCATCATTTGGAGCACAAGGGGCTATTCGTGCTAGATACTTGTCATAGTTTCTCTTGTTGACGAGGTTGACTATAGTCATGAAGTAACTCTGATCTGCTTCGATATTCTCTACTATCCCATCTTCTCTCCATAGCACTAGCCTCTGGTGCATTGACGAAGGAACTGCCCCTACACCATGAATCCATTCTCTTCCTAACAACAGGTTATAGTTGGCCTTGGCTTCGATCACCATGAACATGGTGGGCCTGCAGCTCGAACCGACGGTTAACTCCACTTGCACCACTCCCAATGTTTGGCCAACTTTCCCTTCATAATTTGATAGGACCATATTATGTGGTTTGACATCACTCTCTTGTATTCCCAGCTTTTTTAGCATAAACTGAGGCATTAGATTAACCGCTGCGCCTCCATCTACCAGAACCTTATTCACACCATGGGCATTAACCTTTGCTCGAATGAACAACGACTTCAAATGGTTCTTCATTGCTGGCTCTGGATGCTCGAAGAACGCATTCTGCTCTTCGACTGCGCCATTATCCATGACATAGTAGCAAACTGGCCTGTGTTTCATTGTATCGATGGTATCATCCTCTTCCTGTTCTTCGATTTCAGTCTCTTGTCCGAACTCAGCAGGTAGTACAGACACCACGTTGCAGTTTAGTTTGAGTAAGGATTCTCCTTCCGATTCGAAGTTATCTGTCAACATATCCTCATCTTCCTCTGGACCCGGAGTATATTCTTTTGATTCATCTGGTTTTGTGTCAGCAAAAAGTCTCCTGCTAACTGGAGGTTTGTTTTGAGGTTGCTTGCTTGTCGTTGGTTTGTTAGTACTGGACATCTCTTTATTGCTGGTTGAAACTGTTTCTTTAGCTGCCAGCATTTCCCTCTCAGCCTTTCGAACTCGTTGCTGCCTTCGCCATTGGGATCTTGACATGAGATTCTTCCCTTTATAATTCTCCAGCCTCAACTCTTCCTTTATTTTGTTGTTGAACTGTCTCCTGTACACCATGGCGTGACGCGCATTTCGCTCATTACTTCTCCAATTGTCTTTCCCCTTATTGGTTTTGACATGCAGCCATCTATCGGTTGGCACTTCGGCAGGGATTCTGAATGTTACCCTTCGAGCACCTTTTGGGTAAGGACTATCAGGCTTTCTTTGACTGTGATTCTCTTTGAGGTATTGACTCTTCTGACCCATCTCCTTGTGATTCCAGCATGGCGCGAAAGGGATGGTTTCGAATGCCCCTGCCATATTTTGGTCATATGCTGCTGAACACCTTGGGCAAATCAAACACTTTGTGGCCCCTTTATGGCAGCGTACTAAGAATTCCAGCAAACTCTCCCCAGCTCGAGGATAGCATCTAAACAATTGATTGTCTTGGCGCCAGTTGACGCCAGTTCGAGCCCTTTGGCTCCTTTCGAACTCTGCAGCAATCCTCTCATTGTAGATGATGCTGCATCTGGGACAAAGCATCATCTCAGCGTTTCCTTTATGGCACAACATGAGGCAATCTTTTAGGCTGGTATCTGCAGCATATCCATCTTCCATCTTGTATTTTTCCTTTTCAAGATATTTCTCCATCTCCTGCATCTCAGAACAGGGTTTCTCCATGTCCACCATATTTACATCCACCTTTCCATCTTTTCCTTCATCATCTCCCCATCCTGATGGTTCGATGTCTTTGATCCAGACAACCTCTCGCGTAGTATTTCACCAAGTAGTCGAATTTGCCACTAGGCTCCCCCAGAGTGTCCCAAACTTCCTTCTTGGGATTGTTGTCTTCTACCTCTCCCCCTCTTGTATCATCACCTCCCCAACCTGATGGTTTGATGGCTTCGATTGGGATTTTTGAACTCTCTGGCGCAGAATATTTTACCAGATAGTCGAATCTTCCACTGGGTTCTCCCAAAGTATCCCAGATCTCTTTCTCAGGGGAAGGTTGCTTTGTAATTTGGACCTTTTCTAATTGGCGCCTCGCACCTTCAAGAGTCTGCACCACTGCCCCCGACTCTCCGGCCCTCGTAGCTCGGATATCCTTTGAAACCACCGACTGCGCTGGCTTAGTCGAAGTCTCTGGTTGTTGGCGGATGTCTTCAGTGACTCCATTATTGACTTCGATCAGCACCCAACTCTCATTCTCGTTTTCCTCTTCAATGTATTGACCCCGCCCACCATGTTTATTTCTCCCATGCCCAAGGCTCGGAGTAGTTGGTCTCGCAACATCCGTGAGGATCTTCATCTACCTTCATCTTTGGTTTGTCAAGAAACTTTAGTCTCGCTTTCTTGATTGCATTCTCGAATCAAGTCCTAAAAGAAAACATCGTGAGGTTTTGTGGCCTAAGAAACTATGATATTTACAAAATCCTCTTTTCTTTCTTTGATCTAAAGGAGGTATTTTGACATTTGATGGCACAATAAGTTGGCCGTCTTTAACAAGCAGATCGAAAATCTCGTCACACTTTGTCACATCGAAGGTATACACCTTCTTTGGGAATTTGTCACTTTTCTCGTTCTCAACAATTTCTTTCCCTTTTGTGGGAACCAACAGTTTACAAGAGTAGGGAGGGGCCTGTTTTAACTCTGCTAGATCCACTTTGACCTCCTCGAAATCGGGATAGTCTTCGACCTCTTCGGTTTCGACATAGGAAATCCTTTCTTTCTTATGACTTTTGAAAGCCCTGGCCTTTTCGGCCTTTAGTCTTTCGACCTGTCGAACCCTATCTGCTAACTGAGCCATATCTCTCAAGTATTGTGTATCTAATTTTTTCGAATCGAATAGTCTAGGCCACCACGCCATTTCGACTAATTCATGTTCTGTGGACCACCGTGAAACATCCGGATTTCAATAGTCTCGAACCTATTCAAGTATTCGCCTATGGGTTCAAGAACTTCCTCTTAACACTAGCTAGTTCCTTCGACTTATCTTGGATTGTCCCATATAGAATTGTTCATGGAACAATCTTTCTAAAAGGGCCTGTATCTATGGATCCGTGTGGTAACGCAGAACTGTGTGAAAGCATTTTTAGTGAGGGAACTCGGGAAATATTTAATCCTAAGGTTCTCACTAATGGCTATGTCTCCCTGCCCGCTAAATACCTAGCTATGTGTTCGATCGTTGATTCATTAGTATCTCCAAAGAAACTTTGTAAACTTAGGGATCTTATGTCCCCTTGGTAAATCAAGATGCATCACATAATCGCTATGGAGAAGCATAATTTGGCCTCCTAATCCTCAGATATACCGCTTGGGCCATTATCCTCTATCATGGTGGTTAGGTTATTTTCGCCAATATATTATCATTTCAATTCTATGGACAATCAGATCAAGATCTTGGTTTCTACCTACCATAACCACTCCTCTAGGTTGTTCTTCTCGAAATGCCGGACCTCTTGCCTTCGAGCCCGCCCCCGGTTCCACAACTCCCTCTCGTGGTTCTTCTCGAATCATCGAGCATCATATCTTTCGATCTCGCCATCGGTTCTACAAATCGATCGCAGACTTTATCGTCTATGAATCGAGACCGCAACAGTCCTATCGCGTAGTTTTAAAAAGATATCGAACCCACGTAGACTATAAATCGATCTAATGCTATCCTATGTTACGATACACTAAGGCTAATAATTTTGGATTTTGGTTTAAGGAAAATAGAAATATAAATAAACGGATATCGGTACGTAACTTAGTGAACCTAAGCGGATTAAATGGACCTAAGCATATAAAGATGGTTAACTTAATTTATCTCAGAATTAATCGCTTTAAAACCTCAACTCACACTTTCGTGGTCTTATCTTGATTACACGCCTAAAGCCCTATACCGCCGCTAGCCTATAAGTGTTTAGAACATACTTTTTGGAAACTTAATTAATTCTAATTTGTTTTAAAGCGCTTTCACTGTATTTAAATCAAATGCCTAACTTTAGCTATCCGGATAAAACCTCACACTTTCGTGGTCTCGATCCTAACCTATTCTACTTAACTTACTTTCATAACGAAAAGATGGATTTTAATTATAAAAAGTCATAACCAGAAATTATGTTAATTAATATCTTAGCTTAGAAACAATTTAATTCCTACTTTTACTACTATTACTTACCGATACCTAAACGGTTTAGTCGAACATATTTATTAATTCGGGCATGCATAAATAATAAGGTTCAATATATTTAAACATTCCCATAATTAAATAAATAAATACCAAGCAACAATACTTAAATAAAATAAAACAATTATATTAAGAACCTGGAAATAATAATACTTGAATAATCTTGTTCTTCGAAATAAACCAGCATTCCACCACAAGTCGGTTGGATCTGCTCGGAGACTTCTCGAATTAAAAGAAAATTGCAACAAGGAAATAAAAAGCACTAGATCTAACGTAAGGTTAGATCAGTGGAAAAATACACAACAATTTCCGGTGTAGAAATTGTTGTGAGAAAATTACAAAAGCTTAAACTAAAAATAAAATATAAGAAAAGAAACTGAAATAGGAAAAATAAAATAACAGTAAGAAACTGAAAAGAAAATAAAATACGAAATACAAAACGAATACAAAGTCAAGAAATGCGAAATGGAAGAACGATTGTCCGTGAAGAAATCACGACCCTTAATCGAATGCTTGAAGTCTGTATTTATAGGCTTCATTTGTAACTTCCCTTTTCCAATTTCATACGAAGAGTTAGTGGAGATCATGTGCATAACTGCTAGAAAGTGGGAGAACATGGGACAGAAGAAGGAAGTGGGTTGAACGTGGCATGAGTGGGTGGTTGAGAAGTCTGAAGCTTTTCCACGCTCGCACTTGTTCAGAATCGATATTAGGCGACACGGTCGCCACAAGTGCGCTACGAGCAGGTTTCATGTTTTCCCTGTTACGTGGCTGTGGTGTTACGGTCACGCGCTTCATGGATGTCTTACGGTCGTGGCGATGGTCGACGACCGTCACGCCTAGTGGACCGAACTGGGCTTTTCTTCCGGGCTTAGTCTTATAATTATTTCTTTCTTCTTAACTCCTCCTTTTTGCTATATCACCCCTTTTGCTTCATTTCTTTATCTTTTTAATCCGATTTTCCCTCGATTTTATTCCTTTGCTCAATTAATCTTTATTTAATGCAAATTCCTGAAATGAAAGAAATACCAACATAATACGGAAATAAAATAGAATAATTAAATAAAAATAGTAATATTGTCTATGAAAATTACGTCAAATATGTTATATAAATTCGTGTTATCAAAATCCCCTGAGTGGTTCTTCTCGAATCACTGGGGCATTTCCTCTTTGTGCCCTTGCCCCCAGGTTAAATTCTTCTCTAACTGGCCTATAGGATGGGTGATCAATGGCTTGCTCGATGATAGGTACGTTCGCTCAAACCATTGCCTGGTTCTGTCTACGCCTCTCTGGAGGAGCAAAGAAATCTGCTATTCGACTCATATTATCTCGATTTCTCTATTCACATACCACGCTCGAACTATTGGGGCGAAGATTTCTTGCATAGTTTGTGCTAATACTCCTATCATGTTATGGTTACTATCATCCATCAATTGCCTAAAAGCCATTTGGTTTTCTGTAGTTAAGGTGGGTAAGGCACTATAACCCCCTAACCCTTGGTTATTCGTGAGAAATTGATTAACCCCAGATCCAGATCCTAATTGGGGTGATGCATTTGACGTCGAAGTCTGCAAGCCTGCCATAAAAGATGTTGGCATCCCATAAGAAGGGTTTCTGGGTCTATTACTCTCGAAACTAGGTGGTCTAGTTTGTAGTGGGGTGGCGAAATGGGTTTGTGTCCCTGATTGTGGGACAGATCCCCCAGGGTAACCAGTGGTTCCTGTATTGCCTAAGATCAAATTATTTGTTGACATGCCATTTGTAAATCTAAGAGTGCCTAAGAGGGGGGGTGAATTAGGTAGATAAAAATTTTATTCTGATTTATGAGAATACTTGGAGTATTTTTTTTTGGTTTGGTATATGAAGTTTTTGATGATTGCTTTTCTCTTGTTGGTAAAGTTTATGAAAGCGATAAAAGCAGAAAGGTAAAGAACACAACGATATATCCTGGTTCCCCTCACAATCCGAGAGTACTCCAGTCCCCTTTCCAACACGAAAGAGATTTCACTATAGTTTAGAATAATCGTACAGCCTATGCTTACTATCTAAACCTATAGGGTGACCAAAGGTTCTTAATACCTTTAAGGTCAAAACCAACACTCATGTGAATGAAGAACAATCCTCTTCAAGTTCACAAACCTTACTTCCAACAATCCTGGATAGTAAGAACACAATAATTTCTGTTTGTAGTACAATAATAGATTTGAAAGATATGAGAGCAATATCAATTCTTGATTGATCTTCTTCTTCAAGACATACAATAATTCTCAACAATAATATAAATGTTCACAAAGAAAGCATTTGAAAATTTGGAGAATTATGAAAGATTAATGATTGAAGAAGGTTGTTTGAATTTTGAAATCTACAGTATTTATAATGTCCCAAATGCCTTTTCATTCATGCCATTTTGTATGAAAGGTTGCAACTCAATCATGAATGAAAGCCATTGTGAAAAGGTTCAAAAATTAAAATAAAATCAGATAGTTTCACTGGAACCGGTTCCGCATCAGCGTAACCGGTTCCTAGTGAACGTTATGGCAAAAATATTTGAAAGATTAACGCAGGAACCGGTTCCCATGTAGCACCAACCCGGTTCCTGGTACAAAAACCAGAGGGACGTTTTTTGAAAAGCTTGGAACCCGGTTCCCACAGGGGACGGAACCGGTTCCTGAAAGTTTAATTTCAAAAATACTTTTTCAAAAACATTTCAAATTCATTTTCAAATTATGTGAACATCTATATTTAAGTTTGAGGAATTATGTATACCTATTTACATTGTTGAATCTTCATAAACTCTTCTTCTAATCCTCAAGACTTTGTACCAAGGTTTCATGACGATGAAATACTTTTTGCACATCCTTTGTACTTTGAACTCCATTGTTGTCTTCATCAAAACCAAGGCTTTAAGAAGCTTGCAATCACATTCTCCCCCTTTTTGATGATGACAACCAAGTCTTGATAAAAAACGATTCTTGAAGAGTTGATGTTGTTTTGTGTAGCGCGAAAGTTAAGCAAAAACGCGAGGCTCCCCCTAAGACTAATGCTCCCCCTAAATCCATGAATCTTTGAATTCTGGAGAGAGTTTTGGAAGATCTTTTGGCCTGCGATTTTATTGAGACAACACAAAATGCATATTCTTCTCCCCCTTTGTTAGCATCAAAAAGGATGGGGAAAAAGAAGTAAAGTAAATTTGAAAACACACATACATTTGAAAACAAACATGTAAACATAGCATAAGATACGAACATAGATCATTGTACGTTACAACAAAACATTAAAATCCTAAACATGACAAACATGATAGGAAACATTGTCTAAACATAAAACAAACTAAAATACGGAATTAAAAGATAAGCATAAGCATTTGTAAAAATAAAAGTTTAATCATCGTCTTCATTCATCTCTTCTCCGCCCTCTTCACTTTCTGGCTCACTTCCACTCTCAACTTCAAGGTGATTAAGGATACGTTGCTGAGTCCGTTGAACATTTCGAAGAAGTCTACGAGAGGAAGCATTTTCATGTTGAAGCACATCAAGACGACCATCCACATGCCTCTGGAATATAGTCATCTGGTTAAACAAAGATGTCTAAAGTATAGCCTTGAGGAGGTTGAGCAACATATTGACGGTAGGTTCAAAATCCTCTTTATAGTGAAAATGGCCTCTTGCCGAGAATGATACCGTGTTCTTGAGCGCCAGGTCTCGATATAGCTTCCTTATCCCTTGAATCTTTGTAACTCTCTTTGAAGATTAACTCCAGCATTTTCCAATATGTGAGTAATGGCTCGAGCATAGGGTAAGCCGCCATCGAGAGATTGCATCAATTGCATGTGGTACATAATTGAGAGTGCCCAATTAACGGAGCACCGTTGTTTCAAGGCATGCAGTACCATCAATTCAAACTCGTTGATGCGTGAATGATTAGAGTTTTTAGGAAATAGGACATAAGCAATAACAAGATGAAGCATGCGATCACTAACCGAGAGGTTGGACCCAAACAGATTTGATGAAGACAGAAGTTGTTGTCGTGCAGTGTTTTGTTGATTTGGTCTGCACATGTCGATAAAAATTTCCATCTTATTGAACGGTAACCAATCGTGTGGGATAACACCACTGACCAGAGCAAGACCCTCATGAGGAACACCTAGCAAGTTTCCAAATTCTTCAACCGATAAAGCAATACTTGATTGCAACACGTGAGAAGTAAGAGTGACATCACCAAACTCATCCGGTACCAATTTAAAGTTGTGATAGAATTCTCGAACCAAGTCCGGAAACACGTTACCATGATTACTTACAAATCCCATAACACCAGCAGAGGCTAATTGTGCAGGAAATAAGAAGCTGTGAGCGGGAAAAGTATGAATCTTACAGTACTTAGCTTTGAGGAGCTTCCGGGTCCGTGATTTGAATGTGAGTCTTCTTGATTTGATGGATTGAGGATGAATGTGAGAGGTTTCTTCTTCAACTGGTGCCTTTCCTTTGTCTGATCTCGTAGCTCTTTTAGGACCCATGGTGGAATCTGAAGGTTAGGGTTTTGGTTGGGGATTTTTTGGAATAGTGAGAGATAGTGAGATTTGAGTGTGAAGAATGGAAGGAGAGATGATTATGTAGTGGTTTTGAGTAGTGGGTATTAAATTTTTGGTGAAGAGAATGTGATAGTGGAGCTTTTATGTGGGATGTTAATGGAGGAGGAAGGGTTTTGAGAGGTAGAAGATGAAGTTGGAAAGAGAGAGATGAATGTTGACTATGACCTAGAAACTTATTAAAACCCTTATAATATTATACCAACAAAAAAGAAAAACACATAATCACTTATTCCACAAAAAAACGCGTCAGCCTGAAAAACAAATTCTGTGGCAAATTTTGCGCTGGGAACCGGTTCTGCACCATAGGGAACCCGGTTCCTGGCTTTTAAAAAAAAACATGTTTCTGGAAATTGTACCAGGAACCGGTTCCGACCCTTATGGGAACCGGGTTCCACGTGCAAAAAGTGCCAAAAACTTGAAAAATTTGCTAGAAAAAGGAGATTTTTGTACACACAATATACACACATATATATTATCACATAAAAACTTATAAAAGAAGGAGTAGAAGTAGAGTGTACTAAAATGTAAAAATTTTGAAGAGAAGATTAATACGTGCACCTTATGAGAAACATTTAGAGATCACCTTCATCCAAAATACCAAGTTCCCGTCGGATTTTGAAGAAAGGTTCTCGAGCAAGCGGTTTTGTGAAGATATCTGCAAGTTGGTTATGAGTATCCACGAAGGTGACTTCGACATCTCCTTGAAGTACATGATCACGGAGAAAATGATGTCGAATATCTATATGTTTGGTTCTTGAATGCATGACCGGATTCTTTGTAATATTGATGGCACTTGTATTGTCGCATCGAAGAGGAATGCATCCGAGATCAAGTCCGTAGTCACGGAGTTGTTGCTTGAGCCAAAGAATTTGTGCACAACAACCACCGCTATGTATTCGCTCGGCCGTGCTAAGAGCAACACATGCTTGCTTTTACAAGCCCATGATACTAATGCATTTCCAATAATGTGACAAGTACCACTTGTGCTTTTACGATCGCTTTACAACTCGCATAATCCGCTGCGAATAACCAACTAAAGTGCAAATACTACCTTTAGGATACCATGTCGACATTGGTTGTTCCTTTGAGATACTTCATGATCCTTTTAATCGCCGTGAGGTGTGATTCCTTTGGATTTGCTTGAAAGCGAGCACAAAGGCAAACACTAAACATTATGTCGACGGCTTGGTCAAATATAATAAGGAACCAATCATACCGATATTTTGTAATATCAATTGAGTGCCGGATTCATCTTGATCAACATATGTACCGGAGCCCATTGGAGTATTCATTGCTTTACAATTTTCCATATCAAACTTTTTCAATAGTTCTTTGCAATACTTAGACGGTTGATGAAGATTCCATCTTTTAGTTGCTTGATTTGTAGTCCAAGAAAGTAGTTCATCTTTCCCATCATAGACATCTCGAATTCTCCTTGCATCATCAATGAAAATTCCTCACACATTTCTTTGTTAGTTGATCCAAAAATGATATCATCAACATAGACTTGAACCAATAAAGTGTTACTTCTGATTTTCTTAATGAACAAAGTTTTATCAACCTTACCCTTTTCGAAACCTTTTTCACACAAAAAATTGCTAAGTCTATCATACCATGCTCTTGGTGCTTGCTTTAAGCCATAAAGAGCCTTTCTCAACTTAAAGACATGTGTAGGATGTTTGAAGTCTTCAAATCCCGGAGGTTGTTTGACATAGACTTCTTCATTGATGTATCCATTCAAGAATGCGCTTTTGACGTCCATTTGAAAAAGCTGAAAATTTAATGAACACGCATAAGCAAGTAAAAGACGTATAGCTTCTAACCTTGCAACCGGAGCAAATGTTTCTTCGAAGTCGATTCCTTCCTCTTGATTGTAGCCTTGGGCAACCAACCTTGCTTTGTTTCGAACAATTAGACCATTCTCATCAAGTTTGTTCTTAAACACCCATCTGGTACCTATGATGTGTTTACCACTTGGTCTAGGAACAAGTTCCCAAACTTGATTTCTCTCGAATTGATTTAATTATTCTTGCATAGCAACAATCCATTGATCATCTCCTAAGGCTTCATCAACTTTGGTAGGTTCGATTTGAGAAACAAACGCCATGTTTAAGCAAGCATCTTTTAGATTTAATCTTGTTGATACTCCTTGGCTAATGTCACCAATAATTTTGTCAATAGGATGGTCTCTATGGGTTCTCCATTCTTTTGGTAGATCATTGATGTTTGAATCTTGTTGTACAATGTCTTCTTGATTTACCGGTGATTCCATAACTTGATCATTTGAAAGTTCTTCCGAGGGTAAATCTATAGGATCATCATCACATACAACTACTTCCTCTTTAGAGGTGTTAGTTTCATCAAAAGATACATGCATAGATTCTTCAATAGTTAAAGTTCTTTTATTAAAAATCCTATATGCTTTACTAGAGAGAGAATAGCCAAGAAAGATACCTTCGTCGGATTTCTCGTCAAACTTACCGAGATTGTCTTTGTCATTGTTGAGAACAAAACACTTGCATCCAAAAATGTGGAAGTGACCAATATTTGGCTTTCTTCCTTTGAAGAGTTCATATGGAGTTTTCTTTATTATAGGTCTAATGATAACTCGATTTCCAACATAGCATGCCGTACTAACCGCATCCGCCCAAAAATATTTAGGAAGATTTGCATCACTAAGCATGGTTCTTGCAAGTTCCACTAGAAACCTATTCTTTCTTTCAACTACTCCATTTTGTTGTGGAGTTCTAGGTGCTGAAAAATTATGAGAGATACCATGTTCTTCACAAAATTCTTCAAACTGTGCATTTTGGAATTCTCCACCATGATCACTTCTTATGGATACAATCTTTAGTGATTTTTCATTTTGGATTTGCTTTGCATATTTCTTAAAAGCTTTAAAAGCATCACTTTTCTGCACAAGAAACAAAGTCCAAGAATATCTAGAAAAATCATCAACAATAACCAAAGCATATACATTACCTCCGAAGCTTTTTGTTCTTGATGGACCAAAGAGATCCATGTGCAACAATTGTAGTGGCCTTGTAGTAGAAACCACATTCTTGGATTTGAAAGATGATTTTGTTTGTTTCCCTTTTTGACAAGCATCGCAAAGTCTATCTTTGACAAAATTTCTCTTAGGCAAACCAATGACAAGATCATGCTTGATTAGTTTATTCAAATGTTCCATATGAATATGAGCAATCCTTTTGTGCCAAAGCCATGAATCATCATTGTTTGCCATGAGACATTTTACCTTCAAAGATGGATCATTAAGAGAAATCATAAATATATTATTAACTCTTTTACCTTTGAGTTTTACCTCATTGGTGACTTCATCAATGATTAAGCATTCATCTTTTGTAAATTTGATCTTGAAGCCTTTGTCACAAAGTTGGCTAATGCTAAGAAGATTGTGCTTTAGTCCTTCAACATAAAGAACATCTTCAATGGATGTGAAAGGTGGTGCACCAACTTTGCCTTTGCCAAGAATTCTCCCTTTGTTTTTATCTCCATAAGTGACATAACCCTTGGCCTTTAGAACAAGATTTGAAAAATGGTTTATGTCACCTGTCATATGCTTTGAACAACCACTATCAAGATACCATAAATTTGAAGTGGTTTTCAAGCATTCCTGCAAAACAGATTAAGTTTTGTTAGGTACCCAAATTGCTTTGGGTCCTTCATAATTAGTACCTTTCTTAACCCACACATAATGCCCACTTGGAACACTAAAGTTTCTTATGTAGCAAGCATTAGGTGTGTGTCCTTTAATACCACAATAGAAACAAGTAGGTTCAAAATTACTTATATATCTAGGAGGATAAGATTTATTCTTAATAACTCTTTTATTTTTAGGATATCTTTGAGTGCTAAGAACATTTTCCAATCCAACTTGTCCTTTTTCATACCTTTCTAAGACTCGTTTTAATTGAACAATTTGGAAGGAAAGTGATTCACAAGTATTGCATACAAAATTCTGTTTTTGATTACTAATCATCTCTTCTTTTTCATCTTTATGTTCTTTTTCAATAGTTTTAACTTTTTCTTCTAAAGATGAAATTAATTTCTTTTGAGATGAAATAGTTTTGTATAGAATTTTGCATTCATTTAATAGTTCTTCTATAGCACCTTGTGCACCATTATCATAAAGAGAGTCATCGTAACTAACCTCGCCTTCTTCATCATCGGAGTGGTGTGAAGCCATCAATGCTAGATTTGCACTTTCGTCACTATCCGAATCGGATGAAGAACTTATCTCATTATCTTCCCATGCAACATAAGCCCTTTTGTTCTTGAACTCCTTTTTGCCTTTGAATCCATTTTTCTTGGAGAGCTTTGGACAATCCGGCTTTATGTGACCTTGCTTTCTACATTCATAGCATGTGACATCTTGTGTTGATGTGGAGGCTTCTTTATCTTTATGCTTAAAAAATTTCTTTCTCTTGACAAAGTTAGCATTATGAATATTATTCTTATGACCAAAATATTTACCTAACCTTTTTACAAGAAGCAAGAAGTTTTCATCTTCCTCCGATGCATCTTTATCTTGACTTTCTTTTGAATCAATTTTCAAAGCAATGCCTTTGGATTTCTTCTCATGATTCTCATGTTTTTCAAGCCTTCCTAGTTCCGTTTCATATTCTTGAAGCTTTCCGAATAATGTTGCGGAAGTCATAGTTGCTAGGCTTTTCTTTTCGAATATTGCCGTCACTTTTGGTTGCCATTCCCTAGTTAAAGACCTAAGCACTTTAAGATTTAATTCATCGTTAGTTAAAGTCTTACCAAGTGCCTTCAAGTGATTTGTCAAGTGAACGAATCTCTTTTGCAAGTCAAGGATGGATTCTCCGGGCAACATTCTGAATAGTTCATATTCTTGACTCAAAGTGTTCAATCTAGACCTTTTGACTTCGGCGGTTCCTTCATGAGTTTCTACAAGAGTATCCCAAGTTTCTAAAAGTCACGTTCTGAACTATTGGGGCGAAGATTTCTTGCATAGTTTGTGCTAATACTCCTATCATGTTATGGTTACTATCATCCATCAATTGCCTAAAAGCCATTTGGTTTTCTGTAGTTAAGGTGGGTAAGGCACTATAACCCCCTAACCCTTGGTTATTCGTGAGAAATTGATTAACCCCAGATCCAGATCCTAATTGGGGTGATGCATTTGACGTCGAAGTCTGCAAGCCTGCCATAAAAGATGTTGGCATCCCATAAGAAGGGTTTCTGGGTCTATTACTCTCGAAACTAGGTGGTCTAGTTTGTAGTGGGGTGGCGAAATGGGTTTGTGTCCCTGATTGTGGGACAGATCCCCCAGGGTAACCAGTGGTTCCTGTATTGCCTAAGATCAAATTATTTGTTGACATGCCATTTGTAAATCTAAGAGTGCCTAAGAGGGGGGGTGAATTAGGTAGATAAAAATTTTATTCTGATTTATGAGAATACTTGGAGTATTTTTTTTTGGTTTGGTATATGAAGTTTTTGATGATTGCTTTTCTCTTGTTGGTAAAGTTTATGAAAGCGATAAAAGCAGAAAGGTAAAGAACACAACGATATATCCTGGTTCCCCTCACAATCCGAGAGTACTCCAGTCCCCTTTCCAACACGAAAGAGATTTCACTATAGTTTAGAATAATCGTACAGCCTATGCTTACTATCTAAACCTATAGGGTGACCAAAGGTTCTTAATACCTTTAAGGTCAAAACCAACACTCATGTGAATGAAGAACAATCCTCTTCAAGTTCACAAACCTTACTTCCAACAATCCTGGATAGTAAGAACACAATAATTTCTGTTTGTAGTACAATAATAGATTTGAAAGATATGAGAGCAATATCAATTCTTGATTGATCTTCTTCTTCAAGACATACAATAATTCTCAACAATAATATAAATGTTCACAAAGAAAGCATTTGAAAATTTGGAGAATTATGAAAGATTAATGATTGAAGAAGGTTGTTTGAATTTTGAAATCTACAGTATTTATAATGTCCCAAATGCCTTTTCATTCATGCCATTTTGTATGAAAGGTTGCAACTCAATCATGAATGAAAGCCATTGTGAAAAGGTTCAAAAATTAAAATAAAATCTGCATAGTTTCGCTGGGAACCGGTTCCGTACCAGGCAGAACCCGGTTCCTAGTGAACGTTATGGCAAAAATATTTGAAAGATTAACGCAGGAACCGGTTCCCATGTAGCACCAACCCGGTTCCTGGTACAAAAACCAGAGGGACGTTTTTTGAAAAGCTTGGAACCCGGTTCCTGAAAGTTTAATTTCAAAAATACTTTTTCAAAAACATTTCAAATTCATTTTCAAATTATGTGAACATCTATATTTAAGTTTGAGGAATTATGTATACCTATTTACATTGTTGAATCTTCATAAACTCTTCTTCTAATCCTCAAGACTTTGTACCAAGGTTTCATGACGATGAAATACTTTTTGCACATCCTTTGTACTTTGAACTCCATTGTTGTCTTCATCAAAACCAAGGCTTTAAGAAGCTTGCAATCACACCATTTGCTCCATTCGTGGCTATATTACTAGTCGAAGATGCAACTGATTGTGCATTCGAAGGGATCGCGCTGGACGTTCCCGTCGAAACAGACGCACTAGTGCCTGTTCCATGTGGGGCATTTTGTTCCCCCTGTTGATTGTTTGTATTAGACATTCTATTACTTCGATTTCTTCTGGGTAAAGGTTGGTTACTATTAGTTATTCTACCACTCCTAAGGTTCATATACCAATGAACTTTGTTTACTCAGAAAGAAATTTTTTTTTTTTTTTAATAATTATGGTTATAATTTTCTTAATTTATAACGGCAAACTCCGTCCCACCAGGTGTGCCATTTTGTTCACAGTGATTTCTGGTGAAACAACCGCTAGTCTTCCAAACTATTGAATAAGCGTGATAACTGTTATGTTATTCAATCCCTCTGGTAACTCGCAGGATCGACTAGATTGATCCTATGGGGTGTTGGCCGTTTGTGTAAACTTAAGATAAAGATCCATATTTGAGACTTGTCTTTGGATGTTTTATATAGGTTCAAGTACGTTTCGATTACAACGTTCAATTACTTAGTGAAATGATCAAGCAACTAATGTAAAGTTGATTCGAATAAACAAGAACATTAAGATCTCGAATTGCAAGAAAGTATATAAACGCAACAATATTTAAATAAACTCTTAAAGCGTAAAAGATTTTCAAAGTAACTGCACGAAACGTAAAAGACAAGAATGTAAACAAATGTATAAAAGCTTTCTGGAAAATAACAACTCTTAATGTAAAAGTTTTGGAAAAGTAAAGAACTTCAGCAATGGTAGAAAAACATTTAAGTGAAAAGAAAGTTAAATGACTTTGAATGTAAAGAAGTTAAAAGACATTGATGCAAAATAAAGTTAAACTGGAAATGTAAAGATACATTGTTGAATAATAAAGCTTTGGTGCAAATCATACGTACATCATTCGTGCATTCGTTTCCCTAGCCATGTGGTATTTTGAATGTTACTGAATTTTAGTACAATAGATATGACACACGAAATCCTATCATTAAGACTCCTATTTATACTAATTCGACCATAACGGTCTGACCCATGAGATCTTGCCACGTTTAGAACATGCAGAACACCATGCTTCTCTTGCTTCCACGTCTTCGAACCGTTTTCCAGCGCGCGTTTTAACTCCTTTTATCCCGCTCGCGTTTTGAATTTCAAATGTATCACTCACTTCGATTTCGAGCCCATTTCCTCAGATATAACTCTACTGCTCGATCGAAGCCTGTTTTACACATATCATCATTATTTCCATTCGAAATCCCAAACTTCAACACATCCATTCGAAGAACTAATTCTTTTCATTCCAAACTATGACTTTCACTATGTTCCCACGAACACTCTAACGTCATCTCATTTCGAGCTCTATGACCCTTCTTCGAATCATAGACATCAAAATCTTCAGCTAACAGACCCATACTGCTGTTTTTCCACAAAATCAGTTTATTTCTTCACTGTTTCCAATTCTCATGGATTCCACTCATCACCAAACCTTACAATACACCAGAACAGAATTTATTAATGCGTTTTTACATCCATTTGACCACAGAATCATGTTTTCTAATTAGCCTAGAATTATTCTACATACATTAATCGTTCTTATCAATTCCAATTGAATTGTTACGTCGGATTATAACGTTAGGGCACAACCTAGAATCCTAATTCGAGATTCCTAACGGATTGAATTATTCTATTGATCATCAAAACCTATAAGGCGTAATAATCAGATCAAATCACCCCTTACCTCGCGATGAATCTTCAAATTCTGACGATTTGGTTTTTTCTCCTCTTTCTCTTCTCTTCTCCAAAGTACGTAGAATGAAATCCTAATTTCTCTTCTCACTTTTTCCCTTTATTTATTCCTTTTTATTTTTCAAATAATAGAAATAAATAAATTAGATTAATTAGAGCCTTTTACTCTACACACCTCCCAAATCTACTTCACACCCCCAACACATCCATTTATTTAATTAAATAATTAAATCCATTAATTCAAAAATACCAATAATTAAACTTTTAATTAAATTAATAATTAAATTTCTAATTATTTAATAGTTGAATTAATTTGGGGTGTCACATAGTACGCGTCGCAAACCAACCTTCGTGTCGCGACTTTAGCAGGGACTCAGTTCGCGGTGCGTCAGCCCGTTGGCCCCACGAACTGAATGTGACAAATTGAGTTTTCAGCGCTACCAACATCTTCCTCATGCCATTTTTCCCAATTCTTCGCATCCAACACCCACACAACCCAAAACCTATCAACCTAAGGTACTAGCAACATGGGTAATTAAACAAAGACAACATTTATCAAATCATTCAACAAGTTTCATGGATTTTCAAGTTTCAATTTGAAATTTCAACAACAACAAAACACCAAACAAGGCAAATGCATAACCCCATCCCACATATCATCCTTCATGTATCCCGTTATTGAGTTAGAACTCCACCCTTACCTCTTTGATGACAACTCTAAACCTTGATTGGATTTTCGAAACCTTGGCTCTAACAACTTTCCTTGTTCTTGCCTTTTTTCTCCAAACCCTAGCCTATTTCTCTTCTCCTCTCTATTTCTCTTCTTTGTCTTTCTTTCTCTTCTCTTTTATAAACCTCACTACTAATAATAATAATAATACTATTTTATTTATATATCTTACTAACTTATCATAACGGGTCTAACAAATAACACCCCTTATTTTGCTATTTCTTATTTACAACTTAGCCCAACTCAATTTAATAAAATAGTCCATTATTAATAATAATATTATTTATAATATTATTTCTTCAACGTAATCAACTTTATTAATTCTCCGACTAACCGAATAAAATTCGACTTCGACTTAATAATCCAAATATGTTCCCAAAATAATACCGACAAATCCTATTGATTCTCGAACTTCGAGTAAATCCATAATCAAATTCTTAAATAATTTAATTAACCAATTAATTAAATTCGGGCGTTACAACTCTCCCCCATTTAAGATATTTTCTTCCTCGAAAATTCGCACAACACAACTATTCCTTAATATCGCTTCCTCATCCAACCCTCTTATCCTAAAGTTTCACTTGACGACAATTCGACCATTACTTTTCCGATATAACTGTATCTCAACACGACTTGAATCCAATACATGCTAATACCCGTCAATTAAATTTAATTTATTTTTAATAGTTTTATTAATAATTTATACTTTTTAATGTTATAATATCATATTTATTAGAATTATTATTTATTTTTTTTAAAAATAAAATTTAAATAAAAATATCAAACTTAAAAAATACTTTTAAAATAATCTATTATTTAGTTTAATTATTGATTTTTATTTTTATTGAAAAATATATAAATTTAAAAAATAATTAAAATTTTATTCGAACGGGTGCGGAGAAACTCATCTTTTATTAGAGACGAATAAAGAAATTTTAACTTAAAATAGATTTAGAAACGAATACGAATCTGAATCTAAATGATAGATGCGGGTCGTGTGCGCTTAAACTCGCCCCGACCGCCCCATTACAATCCCTAATTTTTACATAAAACACCATTAACAAACTTTTAGATGACATCCCTAATAGTATTTCAATAAAATAAATAGAAAAAATAGGAAAAGACAAAGATCACGTGTGGAACTCATTGGAGATAGATGATCGAAGCGAATGAGCATGACAACGCCACGCGCCTTCGTGTGACAGGTATCCTCCCGCCACACTCCTTTTCCTTTTTAATCACAAACCAATCCTCTTTTCTCTCTCTTCTGCCCTAATTTTAATTATAACTCTTCCACTTTCATTTCTCTATTCCATCTCCTTCACCCTTGATTCACCGTTCAACGTATTCCAATTCCATTCCTTCCGATTCGTCTCTCTGTGGTTAGCAAATTTCACTTTTTTCCTGATTAGATCGTTTTCTGTTTCATCCGTTGAATTTGATTTTGCACTGTTTGTTATTCCTGAATTGATTGAATCTGAAAGCACGTGTTTTATTTACTTTGTCACTAGCGGTGAAAAAATTAAGAAGAAACTGTTCATGTTTTTTTTTTTTACTTTAGGAAGATTGTTGCTGGAAGAATTGTAAACAGGGATAACTAACTGGTTTTGTTGATATGGGATCAGAGAGTATTGCTCAGATGGTTGAGACATCCAAAAACAGGTTAGAAATTTATAAATGGTTAAAATTTAGACATAATTACTTATAAGCAAGGTTTAAATAGAGGTCGCGTAAAAGTTTTTCGAGTGATTGTGATTGTCGCAGTGTGAATTAATCACAATTTTTTTATATCAATAAAACTGAATAATGGTATGGCTCTATTTGTATGCTTGATTGGTTTCAGGTCTTCTCCGTGTAAAATGAAAGTCCCCAAGAGAATTCACAAGGCTGAAAGAGAGAAAATGAAACGTGAACACTTGAACGAACTCTTTCTTGATCTTGCCAATGCTCTTGGTAACCACCTCTTATGTCTCTATTGCTTGTTTTGAGTATGTTCAAATTTTACTATGGTGGTACCTGCTTGTTTTTACTCTGTATGCCATGTGACATTTGGCATGTTGCTCAAA
This sequence comes from Vicia sativa, assembly GCA_021764765.1. Lineage (NCBI taxonomy): Eukaryota > Viridiplantae > Streptophyta > Magnoliopsida > Fabales > Fabaceae > Vicia > Vicia sativa. The sequence continues at coordinate 212,323,844 of CM038796.1, forward strand.
TTTGACTTTATGTGCCTTTTCTGGTGGTGATGGAGATAGATCTCAATGATCCAAACAATGGAAAGGCTTCTATATTGTGTGAAGCTTCTAAGCTGCTAAAGGATTTGCTCTGTCAGATTCAGTCCCTCAAGAAGGAGAACGTCTCTTTGTTGTCTGAATCTCAATATGTAAGAGTTGCACTCTTTTTCTTTCTTTGGTCCATCATTTTGCCCTGTTGAGTGAGAGTACTGCATGTTGAATTTTAATGTATATGGGGAAAAACTTTTATCGCTGTCTAGTTGATTTGAAGTCCATTCTGTTTGGCCTGTTATTTGAGCATTAGCATTTTGTCACACTTTAGAAATTGATACTTTGATGTCACAAATGAGTACATTCTTCTACCTCCGTGTAATTTATGCGATTGACTTAATTGGCAGGTGACTGTGGAGAAAAATGAGCTGAAGGAAGAGAATAGTAGCCTAGAAACTCAAATTGAGAAGCTTCAAGGAGAGATACATGCAAGGATGGTTCAATCTAAACCTGACCTGAATGCACCTCCTCAAATGGAGCTTGAGCTGCCAGAGCAGACAAAATTTGCAGGATATGGTCTCCAAATGCCTGCCGTAGAAACTTCATTGCAGCAAGGACCTGCTGTTTTGGTTGTTCCTTTTCGTCCCGATCTTCAAGCTGCTTTTCCAGCTCCTAACGTTGCTGATCTCATGCCAAACCCTACATCTGTTATCACTAAACCACATGCCAGGTATCCCACACCGGCAGATTCATGGCCATTGCAACTGCTTGGAGAGCAACCAACTTCTAGTTAAACTTGTTAATTTGTAGAGCTCTAGTTTCAGTATTGATATAGATCAGCCAACTACCTTTCCTGATTGCAATGCTGTTCTGGAGCTGTGTATAAATTATAGATGTTCAGTTACCTTAGAAAGTTTACTCAATTCTATTGTGTCTCAGTTATGATTTAAGTTGGGTCATCTTTAACATCTTGTCTTCCATTGCTGAACTGAAAGATGCCGTCAATGGTTAAAGTTGTCAATGATCTTGGCCGACGGTGAATATCGGATTGTTGAGATTTCAAAAAGTTTTCAATTTGCCATAGTTAGGGGATGAGTAATTTGATCTTCCATTCCTACTGCTTAGATTATATTGTTGTGCTATTTCTTGGGACTGTGTCTGATGATTAAGCCCGAGAATGAGTGGATTCAATTTTTTTTTGGCAAGATTTTGTAGGGATGTGATGTGACTGAACATGGGAAAAAAGTAACTTTTAATTTCGTTTTTTCGTTTTCAAACACAAAGGGATAAAAGAAACATGACTCAACTTTTTTAACTCTACTTTGCTCAGTTTAGTGGGAAGGATTTCGATTACGACATGCTAAAGAAAATTGCTAACCACTTCAATTTTGCACCATAAAAAAATCCAAGGACAAGTAAATTATATTATAACACAAGAAATCTAAACTACAAGGAAAACAGAAAATGTGAATGGTTTCTTTTTAATTTTTCACAACTAGTGACAAAGTAAATAAAACACATGCTTCCAGATTCAGTCGATTCGGATTAACAAACATTGCATAATCAAATTCAACGGATCACACAGAAAACGATCTAATCACGAAAAAAGTGATTTTTGCTTACCACATTGAGACAAATCCGAAGGAATAAAATTCGAATACGTTGAACGGTGAATTAAGGTTGAAGGACTTGGAATTGAAGGACTTGGAATCGAGAAATAAAAGTAGAACAGAGGAATCAAATGCGGTGCAATTTATCCTATCCCGTCACGCACACGATGATGCGCGATTCCTGCGTGATTATTCCAGTGAGTGACATGCATTTCATTCTTTTTTAGCTACATTTTTCCCAAGTCGTAATTTTTCCATACTTTATTTGTTTTGTTCTATTCTTTGACTATTCTTCGTCAAATTAAATGGTCTTTGGTTCAATTTTCTCTATTTATTCGATAGAATATATATAATGACAGAGTGTCATTAAAAGTTTTGACTCGTATCAACTCACAAGTGAGATGTTGATAATAAAGGAATATCCCCTTGAAGACTAATAAAACAATATAAACTCAACCTCAAACATTAATCCATATTAGATATATTATCTAAGTAAAAAAAGTTAAAAAATTTCGATACTTATTTTAGAACTTCTTAATTTCATCTATTGAAATATCATTAATTTGTAACTTTGGGTCATTTCATGTATTGGGCAGGTCAAAGGAAAAATTCTAAAATATATGTATATCAGTGTAGTTAACATGAGTTATATGAACAACAGAAAATATATTGAAAGGGCCGAGGTTAAGCAAATAGAACTTATATTTACCTTCAATTCCCTCGATTCTTGCATTTTGTAATAGTACAATCACAAGATTATGGTTATTGTTATTGTTGCAGTAATTGCATAACTCTAATGCAAGTTTACCCCAAATAGTAGAATGAGCCAAAGACCTACTACAACGAAATAATCAAGACAACGTTGATGGAAATTAAGACACAATGATTAATACGTAATGGATATAATATTTCTCAAACTTGTAAGAACTTTGAGGATCAACGAAAAATATAAAACGGTAATCGAACAATAAAAGGACAAAAAAACACTAGTATTTTTAATCTGAAAAACCGCTCAATATGAGAGTAAAAATCACGAGTCGTCCATATCAAAGAAAATAGCTCAATATGAGAGTAAAAACCACGAGGACATTAATCCTTCCAGACGTGCAAGCAAGCGAATTGTAGATATAATAGTCGTGCATGTTTTGCAGAGGTCGGGAGCTCTTATTCGTACAGAAACTATCCCCCAAGTCCTCGGATCACGCCCACTTTGATTGAGTGAGGACAGTGTATTTAAGCATTTAGCTAAACACTTGGGATTATTTGCTCTTGGCATATTCCCGAGGTAATACCTGAGTAAGCTCATGGAGATGAACTAAGGTATGACCCAGGTACTGGCGAAATGTCAGGGCTATACCTAAATAGGTTCATGGAGATGAACCAAGGCATTGAGCCGAGTTGTGGTGAAACGTCGGGCTATACCTAAATAGGTTCATAAAATGAACCAAGGCATTGAGCCGAATTGAGGCAAAACACCGGGCTATACTTAAGCAGGTTCATGGAAATAAACCAAGGCATTGAGCCAAATTGTGGTGAAACACCAGGCTATACCTGAGCAAGTTCATGGAAATGAACCAATGCATTGAGCCGAATTGTGGCGAAACGCCGGGCTATACCCGAGAAGGTTCATGGAAATGAACCAATGCATTGAGCCGAATTGTGGTGAAACGTCGGGCTATATTTGAGCAGATTCATGAAAATGAACCAAGGCATTTAGCTTAATTGTGGCGAAACGCCGGGATATACCTGAGCTGGTTCATGGAAATGAACCAAGGCATTGAACCGAATTGTGGCGAAACGTCGGGCTATACCTGAGAAGGTTCATGGAAATGAACCAAGGCATTGAGCCGGATTGTGGCGAATCGTCGGGCTATACCTGAGCAGGTTCATGAAAATGAACCATGGCATTGAGCCGAATTGTGGAGAAATGTCGAGCTATACCTGAGCAGGTTCATGGAAATGAACCAAGACATTGAGTCGAATTGTGGTGAAACGAAATGAACCAAGGCATTGAGCCGAATTGTGGAGAAACGTCGGGCTATATTTGAGAAGGTTCATGGAAATAATCTAAGACATTGAGCCGAATTGTTTATATCTGAGCATTCTTTACAATAGTTGTGTTTTTCGTACGATGCCTCGTTAAAAACCCTGGCCCTTTCTAGGGAAAAGAGTGCATCCGTTTTTATTCATTACAACAATCTTACATATCTCAACAAAAATAAAACCTAAGACTTGATACATGCTAAGTCCTAGGGATCTCTAATCCGTCTAAAGTTTCCAGTTTATATGCTCCATATGCAAGAGACCTACGTTGTTAAGACGATACCGATCTTGTGAACTTTTCCCAAGTCTCACAAGTAACCTCAGATTAATCTATAGCCTAAAATTTTCAAGAAAATGCAAAGTGTTTCTAAATTATTATTTTTACTTAAAGAAAAGAAACAAACCAAAATAAAAAACAAATAAACCAAAACAAAAACAAAGAAGAAAGATGATTCTCCCCCACACTTAAAACATGCATTTCCCTCAATGAAAGAAACAAACATAAAATCAGAGAGAGGATAAAGAGGAAAGAACACACCCGAGAAGTCATAGCAGATAAGTGATCACATAAGTAGACTTTCCCAATAATAGCTCTTCTATAGCTTCCTTTTCCAGTGTGAGGCTCTAATGGAATAGCTTGAGGAGACGACCATTGACTTTAAAAAATTTATCAGTGTCTTCACATTTTATTAAAAGATCAAAAAATGTTCTTCTAAAAGTAAAAGTGTCGAATTGGCACGTGAAAGTGATGTCATTCCCCCTCTCACACCCTAAATTTTGCCCTAACTTCTTCACCAATCAGTTTTATTTGCCTCATTTGCGTCCAAATTAATTTTGACTTTACATGTCACTTTTTGTTTTGTATTAGCATTAAATCGTCTGTATCTTATTTGATCATCGATTCACTTGCACCATTCATACCAATCATTTTTGAGTTAACAATAAACTTTTTGCTTCTTTCATTTATATACATGTATCTTTCAATTTTAAAGATACAAGTTTAATTACTGATTAAATATAATTTTTATTAATAATTAAATGTGAAATTTAATTATGGATTAAAATTTATATTTTGATTAGTAAAATTAAATTTAATGTTTTTTCTCTTTTCATGTTACTAAAAAATTCATAGTTCATTTTGCATTTTTTTTTAATTAGACATTCTATTTTTATTTCATAATCATAAAAATAAAAAATAAAAGTATTGGTTTGTATCATGTTCATTTTTTTATTTTTGTAATTTTTATTCTACTTTTTATTTAATTAATTTTTATTAGTTGAGTAGTAAAATAGGAGTTAAATTTATTTTTATTGGTAAGTAACATCCACTTTTTTTTTTATGGTTAGTATTAAGTCAAATATGATAATATATAAAACAATATTTTTATGAAAGTTAATTTTGTTTATACATTATTTTTTGTTTTTTATTATAACAATGTTATTTAAACAATGTGTTGTTGTTGTTTATCTTCTTTTATCACGGTTTACCATCATCACCTGCAAAATACAGAAGATAAAAATTTAGTACAAAACACAAAGATGCCTCCACTACTCCACTACCTCTCCTCAGCTTGTACAATTTTCACTCATAATAATCTCACAAATTCATAGCCAGTCATGTACCCTTGTCCTTCAAACTTCCTCACTAAGATTGTAATTTTTATCCTTAATCTCCATATTACCCTCTCAGTCTCTCCTTACATGCACTCTCTCATTTCATTCATAAAGGTGGAGAACAAAAAATCTCATATATCTCGAAAGCGAACCATTACTCCATATCATAAAACCAACTCAACCCTCCATAATCCTTCAAAACCCAGAACAACCCCTCACCTTCTTATCATCACTAACCCTCAACACCCCTACACAACTCTCACATTCACTATAAACACCTTTCACCCTCCGTAAATTCCAGCCAACATCTCTCATATCCAAACTCTTCACTCATGGATTCAAAATAACACAACCTCTCAACCGAACAACAACGACAGCCAAACGCACACAGATTTGAAAGCAGATTCGCACAAGAAGAAACCAACAGATTCCAGAAGCAGAACAAACGCAACAAATCCAGAAAACATGACAGCAACTCAGACAGAGAAGAGACTCACAAAGAAAGCAGATCGAGAAAGACGAAGAAGAATCGATGCAAGGATACACGTACCTGGTTGGTCGATCTCGACCGTGTTTATTGTTGTTTTTTCGTTGTTTCTTTTACCTTCGTTTCCGATTACCTCATTTAATCGTATAATCTTGCACTTGTATCTGTTGATTGACTGATTCTAGATAGGGATGGCAACGGGGCGGGTCAGAGACGGGTTTAAGCACACCCAGACCTGCACCCGCCATCCAGACCCAGACCCGCCCCCGCCCCCAAACCCGTTCGGGGCTAAAATTTGTTCACCCGCCCCCACCCCCAACAAGAAACGGGTTTCCCCGCACCCGCCCGAATAAAAATTTTTATTTTTTTAAATTTAAATTTTTTTTCAATAAAGTTAAAAATAAATAATTAAACTAAATAATTAATTATTTTAAAAGTATTTTTCAAATTTGATAGTTTTATTTTCAAAAAAATAAATAATAATTCTAATAAACATGATATTATAACATTAAAAAGTGTAAATGAGTAATAAAACTATTAAAAATAAATTAAATTTAGTTGGCGGGTGCGGGGCGGGTCTGGGTGCGGGGCAGGTATTACCATCACGCGCCCCCGCATCCGTAAATGAAAAACGGGTTTTCCCCGCACCCGCCCCCGGTTAAACCGGGTTTTCCCCACTAATTTCGGGGCGGGGCGGGACCCATCGGGTGCGGGTTTATTTGCCATGCCTAATTCTAGAATTTAAGATTTATAAAAACTTAGAAGGATGGAAGAAAAATACAGAGGAGGTAGCGATACAGAGAGATAGCGTTTAGGCTAGAGAGACCGATAGAAGCTGAGTGAGAGAGAGAGAGATACGTGTGAGAGAGTAATTAGATGATAATGTGAATAATTAGCATTTAAGTTTTAATTTATTTGTTTATTTTATAAAAAGAAGTTAATTGAGTTTTATTTGGGATGAGACTATAATGGCGGCAACTTTATATCTAGGATTTTTTTAGTTGATTTTTTCTTAGAGGATAACTCATTTAAGCCTAATACTTGACCCAGTTATTTAATATACCCCATTCAGATTCACACCTCCTAGCCCAATTCATTTTTACTATTATTTCTATTTCTTTTAACTAATTTTAGAAAATAATATATAGTAATTTTGTTCAAATTTAATTTCTACCTCTATTTATTTTCCCCTATCTAATAAAGATACAAAAAAATATATAGATTTAGTTTTATTTTATTTACTCAAAACTTTATTTTAAAAGAACAAAAAGATTTTTTTTAGTTGTTAAGTTTTTTTTAGAAATAGTATTGCTTTTATTGATTGATACTAGAAATAATATATTTTAGATCTTCAAAATAATTTTCAAAGATACAAAAAAAGTATACAGATTTAGTTTTATTTTATTTACTCAAAATTTTATCTTAAAAAAAAAAAGAACATAAGATCTTAGATTTAAAATTTATCTTATTAAATTTATTTTCTTATAAAAAAATTCATTTTTTTTTATTTTTTTTCAATATTTTAAAATGTTCAAAAATATTTTCTTTTAGCTATTTATCTCTTAGATTTATTTTTGTTAATTGTTGAATTGTTTCTATTCTCATTTGTACATTTTATAAGGACTTGTAATTATTCGATTCAATCCCCATTTGTAAACATGTATCCTCATCCCCATGTGATGTAATATTTTAGTAATTATTTTATTGCTTTACTTTATTCATCACATGTTCACAAAACCAAAAACATTTCAAACTAATTCTCGATTGCGAGCCATTTTTCATTACCTTGAGTCGACAAAGCTTAGAAGCGTCGCAACGGCCACACCTTTGTGCACACGGGCTTACAATGAAGCTTTAGTTAATTAGTTAAACACTATTTAATTATCTAATTAGGTTATTTAAAATTGATTAGTCAAATCTAATTAATTTTATTAATCTAGTTACTTGATTAAATTTTATTTGATTAGTCGATTAAATTTTTTTCGTGCATGCACCTACACAATTGTTAATTACCTTATCATTTGCGTGAGTCACCTTGTATGGGCTTTTTATTGATTTATTTATGCTTCCTTGAAAGTTCGCAATTATTCGTTTCATTTCCATTCTCGCACCTTGGTCCATATACCAAGTTCTCATCAATAAGAGCCTCATAGTAGGGAGTAGACACTTGTCTATCTCTCAAGATTAATCAAGCTTTCTTGGTTAATCATAGTCTGAATCTTTTCCAAACATCTAAAACACTTTCATAATCAAAGTTCCAAACCTCGATCCAACGTCGAGTGCTTTTTTTCAAAAATTCTTTTTCACAATAAATTCCAAGTCTTTAAATCGTTGGGACGCTAGGCAGTTGTTTAAAAACTTGTGTCAAATGAACTCCGAGTCTTTAAATCGTTGGACGCTGGGCCAATTGTTTTAAAAAATTGTGTCAAATGAACTCTGAGTCTTTAAATTGTTGGACGCTAGACCAATTGTTTAAAGACTCTTAATAACGTGAACTTTGTTTCACTTCACTTTTTCATGAGAAAACTTTTTGGGATGATAGGCGACTTGTTGAGCATTAGCTCCTCTGGTTTCTAGTATTTTAATCGTTAGACGTTAGTCCTATTGTTCATTACTTTTCACCCACTTAAAATCAATTCAACTCATCAAACCTTGCCCATGTGCAAGTCTATTTTTCAAACTATCACTCACAGGCGATCTTCCTTCGCTTGCACGCGATCTCCTTTCGCTCACATGCGAATTTCTCTAGTGATGTCTTATCGTCCACGTACGATTAAGCTCCTATTTTTCATAAATAAAATCAATCAACCAACAAATGTTCTCGCAATCGAGAACTACGTAAGCTCTGACTTTCCCATCGCACTTGGGAAATACGTAGGCACGAGATTCTAACATCTTGGCAAGCACACTTTCAAAAAAATTAAAACATGTTTCTCTTTTCATTTCTCTTTTTGCACATAGTAATTAAAAGATAGAAAATTAACACACTAAACACACAAAAACACTTAGAAATAAATGAGTCCCATCGAGTACGATGAATGTGAGGGGTGCTAATACCTTCCTTTTGCATAACCGACTCCCGAACCTGCATCTCTTGGTCTTGAAGACCATTTCATTTTCATTCTTTGGATTTTACCTATATTTTCCCTTTCCTCTTGAGGAATAAATAAAGTTAGATGGCGACTTCATTGTTTTGTAATCGAATTAGTAAAAAAAATCGATTTGCGTCAACACCCCCCAACATAAAAGATTAATGGTTGAAGGGGTTGCCTCAATGCTTTTGTCTCATCAGAAAGTATGATGTGCATACACATAGATGGACTAATATCAAGAATATCAGTCAAGGTCCACCCAATTCCCTTTTTATGTTTCTTCAAAACCTGCAAAAACTTATTTTCTTTATCGAAATCAAGGTTAGAAGAAATTGTAACTGGACATTCCTCTCTAAATAAGCATAATTCATATTTTCAAGAAGTGGTTTCATCTCTAGAGAAGGTGGTTGTTCAATGGACCGTATCCTTTGGACAACTGAGATTTCAATAGCTTCATCTACATGAACAACTTCATTTGCAATCTCATGTGCAGTAAGAATATCAACTTGCAAGGCAGCCTCAATTTCAGCACAAATAGAGCAAATTTTACTGTCAGTACAAACATCACAAGAGTAAACATCATCAAAATCAGACAATGATGGAAAATTATCTGCAAATAAATCATTACAAGTATCATCAACAGTCTCAGAAAGCAACTCTATTGGAAAAACGTAATGCTCTTCTAAGGGTTGTTTGTTTGATCCTTGAGCTTGTTGCATGACATTCATCAAAGTGACAAGTTGTCCAATCTGTGTTTGCAAAGTCTGCAAAGTATAATCTATTTGTTGTTGATACTAAAGATTATTTGCAATCATTTGTTTGACAATGTCCTCTAGTGAAGGTTCGGAAGATGCAGAGTACACAATCGAATTCCTTTAGATGCTTATGCAGATCATCACCTGCAAGAACATTAAACTTTGGCAACAATTGTATTAAATCAGATTTAAATTCAAAAGGTGCATCAGCTGCAGGATAGTCAATACATAAACCATTATAGTTTATATTAGAGGCATTCAACTGCCTCAAAGTTCTTTGCTCAGCCATGTTATCAACAAACACAATAATACCAATTATGTCCCGAATAGGCAATCCAAGATCATATACAAACAATATTCAAACTTTTTCATCAAATTCTCTTACTTTGGACTTGAATGATGAGTTGCTAGTGGAAAATTATACACATATAGAAGATGTGTCGCATGAATCAAATTTAAATAACGGTATGCATAAATTATCCAATTTATTAAAATATTTTGTATTATTTCTATTTTAAAAAATTGATGTAATATTTTATAGGTGATGAAGAAAATATTATGGATGAAGCACCAACAAGCTATGTAAAACAAAGAAAGTTATGTAATGATGAAAGAAGAGCCATATATGAGTCACTTTTCGAGAAGAGTTGTGGAGGAAATTTGAAAAAAAGTGTAACGAAATTGGTGGTGTAACACCCATTTTCTACCCAACATTTATAATAGAATCAGAGTGCCAAAATTTCAGAACATAAACAGATGTCACATTTCAACATATTATCAAACACTTGTGTTTCATTTAATATAGATACATAGCATTCGACCTTCACATTTTATAAGTCATATACAACTTTACTCGACTAAATCAAAACTTTAGTTTATAATTATTTGAGAATTATTGTAATGACAACAATTAGAAATAATTCCAATCAACAGATAATAACAACTATTCATCATCTTATAATCAAAACAACATAAACATCCCCGAGTGCTACGTATCAGAGCAATGACACCAATTCGAACTAACAACAACTAATGACTTCATAATTCTACTTCGAACTTCCACGGTTATTCTTGAGTACCTGCCCATTTCCCATGGTAGGGGAAATATCGGCATAAGGGGTGAGATATCCAACAATATAAACAAGTGTATGATAAATAATATGCTAGGATTAAATCATACAAAATTATCACACCGCAATTAACACATCACAACAACTTCTCAATTAACAACAACACAAAACCAATTCACCGTTAGCAACAACATAATTAACTTCACAGTTAACAACAACATAATTTACTTCACAGTTAACCACAACATAATCATCAACGAAAAAACTTAAATTAACACGACATAACAACAACAACTTAATAACAACACCAACTTATAACAACAACAACTTATATCAACAACAACAACACGACAATCAATAAACAACGAGTAATAACAACAACTTTAACACGCGTCTCAACATGTGACTCAACTATGCAAATGCATGTGGTACCATTTGGAGTAAAACTCTCAACTTAAAATCATGTCAGGTTATCGAGGCATTCAACAAGGCATAAGCCCTCAACGTGGTGCCATCAAGGCCAAGGCATAAGCCTTCAACTTTCAACGTGGTGCCATCAAGGCCAACTTAATCATGCAATATATGCCATGAGACCTCAACTTCAACAACAAATACACAACAATGCAGCAACAACAACAACATACATCAACAACTTAAAATATACATCAATGGCATGAACTTAGATCAACACTGGTCATTCGACCTACAACTCAAACATGTCCATACGTCAGAACAATTCAACTTATTCAACATTAGCCATAGGCCTACAACTTCATTAACTGCAAAAACAACTTATCAACGTTGGTCATACGACCTACAACTTCATCAACGTATCAACAACAATAATAGTTTACCAATAAAATTAATACGAGCAAACAACAAACAATTTCATCACAATCTGCAACTTCGCAATTTATTAACAACATCAATACCAACAAACAACGACAATTCAACGGAAACAACACAACACAGTTTATCACCTGTAAATTCATAATTTACGGTAAACATATAACACATAAAATCAACCAAAATAAACTACAAACAAACCACGTAATTGTTCGGACTATTTCGACCATTTCTAGTTAATTAATCTTCTGCTAAATTACTCAAATTTTCTACTTTGAACTATTATTAAACCACCACATTCCCTACAACTCTAAAATAACTCTAAGGTGCTCAAAATCTAAAATAACTCTACGGTGCTCAAAATTGCTCTACCGATAACTCTTGTATATAAAATAATATTTATGAAAATAATTGGTTAATGGTCTGACTCAAGTAATAGTAAAACAACTTTAAAGGGTCAAATACATTTACCTTTAATTCTACGGCTTATTCTACAACTTATTAGATTTAATTTTAAATAACTCGAAAACAACGCTGACAACTCTAAACATGTCAAAATAACCCAAAACAATTAAAGTATGACTCTTAATAACTCAGAATAACTTCTGACAATTTTATTAGCAAATTTAACAATTCTATTGACAACTCTAACGAAATTAAAATTAACTTAAATTATCCGATTAACTCAAATTTAGCTCATTTAATTCTCACTCTACTCTAATACTTTAGTTAACATAAATTCAACTTTAAACATACTAAATTATTCAGATAAATAATAATACTAACTAATTACTATATTTTATTAATGATCTAATAGAGTAGCTAATGTTCACGAGTGCAGACATGTGGAGACGGCGAGAGAAAAATGTGTTCATTCTCAAATAGCATTCACCTAAGACAACTACAACATGTCACAATAGATCATCACAATTCAGGCATCCATATTCCATTATTATTATTTTTCATTCCGATTAACTAATTATTAGAAACTTGGCAACTTGCAGTATACATTCAAACATCTAGCTAGACACATCAATATTTAAGAATGAATATTCAATAGAAAGTTTGAGTCCTTGACTTATCTTTTTGACTAATTAATAACCTATCTTTCACTACATAATGTAACAATATAATTACATAAAGATACTTTTAGTACTACAATTTATTCTATATCATGATACGCTACAGTATCTCTCCACTTTCCTATTATCTATTTAATTCTTAAGTATACCACATAGTTTAATTCACAATAACCATAATATTAAATTGAGTTCTTAATATATCCCTCTATTTTCTCGATATATCAATTTCAAACACAAATAATCACCACATATCAAAAATTACTCATCAAAATCTAACAATTTTAATATATAAAAATTTGAGGATTTCAACCTAAATATATTTCTCTCTAAACAGAACAACCCATAGTAAATTCCACATTACCCTAATTCTCACATAAAATTCATCGTAAACCCGTTTAGAGAGTTAGAACCCCACCCTTACCTTGGATTGACGGTCTCTCTATAATTTTCGGTTGAATTCCAATTTGGCTTTCCGGTCTACCATTCCTATTCCGGCGGCAGTTTCCTTCAAACCCTTGTTCCTCTTTTCTTTCTCCCACGTACAATTTTTCCCAAAAATATTACTAAACCCTTATTATCCTCCTTTTATATCTCTTATAATTAAATCCAACTTATGATAATAATAATAATAATAATAATAATAATAATAATAAATAATTGGAACTATTATTGACACCTCCACTAAATCCAATTTAATTAAATAATGATCCCATATAATAATATTATGAGGAGGGATCAAATTACACCCGAAGAGTTACACCATGAGTTACACTCGCTCAAAAAAGTTACTTCGGATTAATATTTTTTAAAATCAACCGTTGGATTGAAACATGTAACACCCCAATTCTACCCCGCGTAATTATACAATAAAATCAGAGTTTCAAAATTCCACTGAACAAAATTGAGGCATCACATCTTCGCTCTTCCAACAATTAGCATTATAATGCATATCAAAAATCGGATATACCGAATCATACATAATTCATCATACGTACATATGAATATTCACAACACAGCGGATATGTTTACAAAATATACATAACATCATGTTATCATCAATACAAAAGGTTATCACACAATAAGATAGTATATACAAACTATCCTATCAAAATAATGACGTCGCCCAAATCCCGAGTGTTACTACGACCAGAGCAGAACAACACAAAATAAAGTGACTCGAGCTAGTCCTCCTCATCCTCGGGGATCACCTGCACGTTACCAATATATAGGTAACGGGGAAAGAAGTAAAGGGGTGAGATACTTCCAAAACATATAATTAAAAGTAATGATAGAATATATAGATATTTTGGAATTATAATTAATATCGGGTAATAAGAGTACGTCAATAATTATCCGAACCTCACACGCTTTTAAAACATTATTTGATGTGTAAAATCAACACTTTAATATCATCATATAATCACCACAATTAAGTCAAAACATGACACAAACTCACATCGTCGCTTTGTCGTCATGTTATATCCATCGCATAATTTTCATGACATTACCATCTCAAAATCAATGTAGGTTCCACACAAAAATCATCACAAAACAAGATATCATATAACATTGCTATTCATCATAATGCCTTCAAATAAAACTCAACACCAAAAGACTCCAAAATAAACATAACGGACTCCATGAGACACGACTATGTTATGCATGTGGTACCCATCGCTTTGTCCGTAATTAGGGACACTTGGCATAAAGCCCATCTTCGCTCGGCATAAAAGCCATCATCGCTTGGCATAAAAGCCCTCTTCGCTTATGAAATGTATGTGACTCAAAATAAAGACCACACAACGACATATCATCATCGCTCATCACAATTGACATAAAGTCTACTTCGCCATATTTATTCACATCACATAAACATGCCATCGCATCGCATAAACAACAAGTATTCATACTTAAATACACCGTCGCAAACATCATTATCAATTAATCCACCAATTTCCAAAAGCGGAAAAATAGTAAAAACATCACTAATCATCGCGAAAGCCATTCTTAATTACCGGTATAAGTTATAAATATCAACATCGAAACCAGACAATCGGAACATAATCGGGTTCGAAAGGAAGTGAGAAAAATCAGAATTTTGGAGGCTACAGGAGCTACAACACGGGTGCCCGTGTCGTGCAACACTGCCCGTGTTACAAAGTTTTCAGAATACACAAAAATTGCCCAAGACAGTGATACAACACGGGTGCCCGTGTTGTGCAACACGGCCCGTGTTGCGTGGCCTGCACTCACCAAATTTCTATTTCAGAGGAAAACACGGCCGTGTTATCCCAACACGGCCCGTGTTGCAAGGCCTGCGTGGAAATTTCATCATTTTGGGTTTTTCTCATTCTACTACCATGGTTTTCCTTCCCATTTCAACACTATAATTTCTACAAGTTAGCACCTAATATACCCACAAACTATACTCCAAATCTAACCTTTCTAAACCACTCTAATAATCAACCAACAAACTCTTATAAAATTAATTATCAAGTTTACCCCCAAATCCAAACTATTTTTATCAAACCTAACAATATGAGATGGAGAATCAAACCCCTTACCTAGTAAGCTTTAAGTGTTCTTGATGATTCTCCAACCAAGTCTTGCTCTCCTTCTTGATCTCTTCTTCTTGCTCTCTTCCAAAACCCTAACTTTCTCCAACTTTCTATATTTAGTGTTTTGATGTTATGTTATGAAAAGGTGGAGGAAAATGCTTTTATATGATATGTTGTCATACTAACTAGGGGTGAGAAACCCAACTCTAGCAATTACTTCTCCCACCCTTCTCTCTTCCTAACACACTAATTATATCATTAAATCATATCATCAAATTATATCATTAAATCAACCTATTAATATAATTCTGGGGAATTAACTATCGGTCCAATAATATTTTACCGATTAATATAATTATTCTCGTTGTCAGAACAATTGTTTAAACGGTAAATCAGAAATATTAATATCATATAATATTAAATAAAACGGGCGTTACAACTCTCCCCCACTTAAAAGGTTTCGTCCTCGAAATTACCTGACTCGAAAAGCTCGGGATATGAATCCCGCATCTTACTCTCCAATTCCCATGTCGCACTTTCACCAGCTGCTCCAATCCAAACAACCTTGACCAATGAAATCTCTTTGCCACGAAGGGACTTCATCTCACGATCCTCAATCCTCAAAGGCATCGTTTCCACCGTAAGATTTTCCCGAACTTGAATGTCATCCATCTCAATCACATGTGAAGGATCCATACATTCAAGTTGTGACACATGAAAAACACCGTGCAAGTTTGAAAGATTTGGCGGTAACGCCACCCGATAAGCCACTCTTCCCACCTTACTAGTAATTTGATAAGGACCAATAAAGCGAGGAGTTAGCTTCTTCGACTTCAATGCTCGTCCCACACCGGTTGTAGGAGTAACTCTTAAGAACACATGATCACCCTCTTGAAATTCCAACTCTTTCCTTCTTTTATCATGATAACTCTTTTGACGACTTTGAGAAATTCTCATCTTTTCTCTAATCATCTTCACCGCCTCCGTAGTTTCCCTAACCAATTCGGGTCCAAGTACCACACTTTCACCCGACTCGTGCCAACACAAAGGAGTTCTACATCTCCGACCATACAACGCCTCAAACGGTGCCATTCCAATACTAGCGTGAAAACTGTTATTATAAGTAAACTCAACCAAAGGAAGATATGTATCCCATGAACCACCATGCTCAAGAATACAAGCGCGTAACAAGTCTTCCAACGATTGAATGGTCCTTTCCGTTGACCATCGTTTGAGGATGGTGTCGAACTCAACCTCAACTTAGAACCCAAAGCCTCTTGCAAGCTTTTCCAAAATTCAGAAGTGAACCTCGGATCTCTATCTGAAACAATACACAAAGGAATACCATGTAATCTAACAATCACATGCGTATAAATCTCCGCCAACTTCGCTACGGGATAAGTGATGTTAATAGGAATAAAGTGAGTTGACTTTGTAAGCCTATCAACAATCACCCAAATCGCATCGTGTCCTCTTTGTGTATTCGCAACCTCACATAAAATCCATAGAAATGCTATCCCATTTCCATTCCGGGATCTCCAACGGTTGCATCAACCTTGCAGGTTTCTGATGCTCCACTTTAGACTTCTGACAAGTCAAACAAGCATAAACAAACTGAGCCACTGAGCCACCTCTCTCTTCATACCCGACCACCAAAATAGTTTTCTCAAATCTTGATACATTTTGGTCGCTCCAGGATGAATACTCAAACTACTCCTATGACTTTCTTCCAAGATCATTCTCTTTAAATCAACATCATCAGGAATACAAATCCTACCTCGGAATCTCAAAACACCCTGAGCATCCAACTTGAAATCTTCACTTTCAGTTTGTCCAATACTAACCAACAAATCCACAAGTTTCACATCAAGTTTCTGAGCTTCTCTAATGCCATCAAGGAAATCATTGTTGATCTTCAACATCCCCAAGATAACACTCTTCGGCGTCACTTCTATCACAAGACTCATATCTCTAAATTGTTCAATCATTTCCAACTCCTTCACCATCAAAAATGACATATGCAAAGTCTTTCGACTTAAAGCATCGGCCACCACATTCGCTTTACCAGGATGGTAATTCAACCCGAAATCATAATCCTTCAACAATTCAAGCCATCGCCTTTGCCTCATATTAAGCTCCTTTTGATCGAACAAATATTTCAAGCTTTTATGGTCACTAAATACTTCAAATCTAGAACCATAAAGATAATGCCTCCAAATCTTAAGCACAAAAACAACCGCCGCAAGTTCCAAATCGTGAGTAGGATAGTTCTTCTCATGAATCTTCAATTGCCTCGAAGCATAAGCAACCACCTTGCCACCTTGCATAAGCACGCCACCTAAACCCATCATAGAAGCATCACAATAAATCACAAACGGTTCTTCGGGATTAGGTAAAATCAAGATCGGTGTCGTTGTCAACCTCTTCTTCAATTCAACAAAACTTTCTTCACACTTGACATCCCACACAAAAGCAGCTCCCTTACAAGTTAACTTTGTCAAAGGAAGTGCCAACTTAGAAAAACCTTCAATGAACCTCCTATAGTAACCACCAAACCCAAGAAACTTCTAATCTTGAATGTACTTAGGAGTCTCCCATCTTAACACAGCATCAACTTTAGAAGGATCAACCGCAATGCCATCACCAGAAATGACATGCCCTAAAAAGCTCACTTCACCTAGCCAAAACTCGCACTTTGACAACTTAGCATAAAGCTTCTTCTCCTTCAGAACTTCCAACATAATGCGCAAATGTTTTGCATGCTCTTCCTCCGATTTAGAATAAACCAGAATATCATCAATAAAAACAACCACGAAACTATCCAAGTAAGGATGGAAAATACGGTTCATGTACTCCATGACTACTCCCGGTGCATTAGTGACACCGCATCATCAATACTGTAATGTCCATACCTCGTCCTGAATGCAGTTTTCTGAACATCTTCTTCTTTCACCCTTATTTGATGGTAACCCAATCTCAAATCAATCTTACTAAACATGCGAGCACCAACCAACCGGTCCATCAAATCATCAATCCTAGGAAGTGGATACCTATTCTTGATAGTTACTTTATTCAACTGACGATAATCGATACAAAGCCTCATACTACCGTCTTTCTTCTTTACCAACAATACAGGAGCTCCCCACGGTGACACACTTGGTCTAACAAACTTCTTCTCGAGCAAATCTTCTAATTGACTCTTCAATTCTGCTAGCTCCGATGCAGACATCCTGTATGGCGCCATAGAGATAGGTCCGTACGTGGACAAGATCCAAAAACTCAACTTCTTCCTCGAGGTGCACTAGGAATCTCATCAGGAAACACTTCGGGAAAGTCGCACACCACCGGAAAGTTTGCAATAACAGATTGACTCTCCACAGAAAGAGTCGCCATCAACAAGAAAACCGATGCATCATCTTTCATGAACTCCTTCAATTGTTTCGTCGACACCAACATAGTTTGATCTTCTTCCGCTAAGGAAGAAAACCTCACAGTGTTGTCATAGCAATTGATATGGACATAGTTAGCTTTCAACCAATCCATACCCAAAACCACGTCCAACCCAACAAGCGGTAAGCAAATAAGATTCACCACGAAGTCTCTACCAAAGATTGATAAAGGGCAATTTGCACACACAAAAGAAGTAGTAATTGTTCCCTTAACCGGAACTTCCACCACCATATCTCTATCTAGAGATGACAAAGTAAGACCCAACCTCTTAACACAATCAGCAGCAATAAAACAATGAGTAGCACCAATATCAATAATAGTAATAAGGGGAATGCTATTAATGAAACTAGTACCTCGAACAAGTCCATCTTCGTTTATCGTCGGAGCACCCGACAAAGCAAACACCTTTCCCGCTCCTTGCGCCTTCTTAGGTTTCTTACATTGAGGACTAGTGTGACCCCCCTCACCACAATTAAAACAAACCACTTCTCTATGCTTGCAATCACGAATTACATGACCCATTTCACCACAACGGAAACACCTCACCTCATTCTCTTTAGTCTTCCCATCACTCCTACAAACATTACTCTTGTGGCCAGGTTTCCCACATTTTTAACAAACAATACTAGCAGGAGCATCCCCCCCCCCCCCACTAGTCCTTCTTCCATGAAACGCTTGCTGTTTCTTTACCGAGAGGGACATCATAAGGTTTCCATGGCTCACTGGCCCTTGCTCCTCTTATCAGACAACACCTTATAATGTGCATTACTATCCTCTTCAAAGATCCTACAGCTATCAATCAAATCCGCAAAGACACGGATTTTCTGATAACCGATCGCCTTCTTAATCTCAGGACGCAAGTCATTCTCAAATTTAATGCATTTGGAAAATTCAGCACCCTCACCATTAAAGTGAGGATAGAACTTAGCCAATTCAATAAACTTCAAGATAATCGTGATGGACATGCTCCCTTGCCTTAGTGAAAGGAACTCAATCTCCTTCTTTCCCGAACATCTTCCGGTAATACTTCTCAAGAACTCCCTACTAAAACATCCCATGTTACTTTTCACCAAGAACTCCAAGCCTTTGACGGTGTCAACCCACCAATCATCACCTCCTTACTTAACTTATGAGTGCCATAACGGACTTTTCTAGGGTGCAATCCATCACCAAAGATTCTTTCAATCTCCTTCAACCAAGTTAGAGCACCCTCAGGATCATACTTCCCGTAGAAGGTAGGTGGATTCTCCCTCTGGAAGGTCGCCAAACTACGAGTCCCAGCGCTCTCGTCAACAATCGGCGGGTTTTGGAAAGCCTGAGCCATAGCCTGCATAGCAGCAGCAATAACATCATCGTTCCTACCAACATTCCCACCAGCATTCCTACCAGAATTCCTACCAGCATTCCTACCCATAACATAAACGCTCACAACAAAACAAAGATTAGAACCAACAAATAACAATACTTGATTGTTAGACAACAATAGACTCAACAACTTGGCCGGACAGACCGACCTGCTCTGATACCACTAATGTAACACCCCAATTCTACCCCGCGTAATTATACAATAAAATCAGAGTTTCAAAATTCCACTGAACAAAATTGAGGCATCACATCTTCGCTCTTCCAACAATTAGCATTATAATGCATATCAAAAATCGGATATACCGAATCATACATAATTCATCATACGTACATATGAATATTCACAACACAGCGGATATGTTTACAAAATATACATAACATCATGTTATCATCAATACAAAAGGTTATCACACAATAAGATAGTATATACAAACTATCCTATCAAAATAATGACGCCGCCCAAACAACACGAGAGCAGATCACACACCAGAGTAAGGGTGAGATACTTCCAAAACATATAATTAAAAGTAATGATAGAATATATATAGATATTTTGGAATTATAATTAATATCGTAAAGTACGTCAATAATTATCCGAACCTCACACGCTTTTAAAACATTATTTGATGTGTAAAATCAACACTTTAATATCATCATATAATCACCACAATTAAGTCAAAACATGACACAAACTCACATCGTCGCTTTGTCGTCATGTTATATCCATCGATAATTTTCATGACATTACCATCTCAAAATCAATGTAGGTTCCACACAAAATCATCACAAAACAAGATATCATATAACATTGCTATTCATCATAATGCCTTCAAATAAAACTCAACACCAAAAGACTCCAAAATAAACATAACGGACTCCATGAGACACGACTATGTTATGCATGTGGTACCCATCGCTTTGTCCGTAATTAGGGACACTTGGCATAAAGCCCATCTTCGCTCGGCATAAAAGCCATCATCGCTTGGCATAAAAGCCCTCTTCGCTTATGAAATGTATGTGACTCAAAATAAAGACCACACAACGACATATCATCATCGCTCATCACAATTGACATAAAGTCTACTTCGCCATATTTATTCACATCACATAAACATGCCATCGCATCGCATAAACAACAAGTATTCATACTTAAATACACCGTCGCAAACATCATTATCAATTAATCCACCAATTTCCAAAAGTGGAAAAATAGTAAAAACATCACTAATCATCGCGAAAGCCATTCTTAATTACCGGTATAAGTTATAAATATCAACATCGAAACCAGACAATCGGAACATAATCGGGTTCGAAAGGAAGTGAGAAAAATCAGAATTTTGGAGGCTACAGGAGCTACAACACGGGTGCCCGTGTCGTGCAACACTGCCCGTGTTACAAAGTTTTCAGAATACACAAAAATTGCCCAAGACAGTGATACAACACGGGTGCCCGTGTTGTGCAACACGGCCCGTGTTGCGTGGCCTGCACTCACCAAATTTCTATTTCAGAGGAAAACACGGCCGTGTTATCCCAACACGGCCCGTGTTGCAAGGCCTGCGTGGAAATTTCATCATTTTGGGTTTTTCTCATTCTACTACCATGGTTTTCCTTCCCATTTCAACACTATAATTTCTACAAGTTAGCACCTAATATACCCACAAACTATACTCCAAATCTAACCTTTCTAAACCACTCTAATAATCAACCAACAAACTCTTATAAAATTAACTATCAAGTTTACCCCCAAATCCAAACTATTTCTATCAAACCTAACAATATGAGATGGAGAATCAAACCCCTTACCTAGTAAGCTTTAAGTGTTCTTGATGATTCTCCAACCAAGTCTTGCCTTCTTGATCTCTTCTTCTTGCTCTCTTCCAAACCCTAACTTTCTCCAACTTTCTATATTTAGTGTTTTGATGTTATGTTATGAAAAGGTGGAGGAAAATGCTTTTATATGATATGTTGTCATACTAACTTGAGAAACCCAACTCTAGACTAATTAATATAATCATATCATCAAATTATATCATTAAATCAACCAATTGAATTAAACGGGTAATATTTTACCGATTAATATAATTATTCTCGTTGTTAGAACAATTGTTTAAACGGTAAATCAGAAATATTAATATCATATAATATTAAATAAAACGGGCGTTACAAAACATACTATCATATAGATCATACATATAAAGTTTTAGATTAATCTATAATGGTTTACTATACGATCAAGATATCCAAAAATTAACGTCAAAATGAACTTTCATATAACGTTAATTTTGATGTAGTTCATTGACATAGTAAATCATTATAGATTAGTCTCAAACTTTGTAGGAATGATCTATATGATAGTATATTTCAATGCAACGGTCGATTTGAAAAAATATTAACCCGGAGTAACGTTTTTGAGCGAGTGTAACTCTTCGGGTGTAATTTGATCCCTTCTCTAATATTATTTCTAATATTATTTCCTACATTTTCTCATCCATCGATTAAATAACGCCAACTTGCAAATAATATTCTAATAGTAATTCTTCGATTAAACCAACCCATCAACTAATACCCATAATTCGTCTCTTTGAATAATTCCAATTAAATCAATAATATCGTCCTTAATGTTATTCTTTCGATTTATCCGACTAAAATCTGACTTAATAATTCAAATATGACTCTTAAATAATAATACCGACAAATCCAATTACTCCGATTAATTTTCCAACTTCGACAATTCCAATAGATAATTCCTTATATAATTTAATTAAATAATTAATTAAATTCGGGGTGTTACAATTCTCCCCCACTTAGGATATTTTTGTCCTCGAAAATCCATCCGACACAACCATCCTTAACATCACATTCGCAGCTAGTCCTTCAATTTAACAATTCAATAACAGTTTAAATTTAATACTTTATGCTTCAATCTTCCAATTACTCTTGCAACATAATCGTCACCATTCTCCAAACATTCTAGCAATACCGTGAAACAACATCTTACAACATGGCATCAACCATCACTTGCTTATACCTGACTATACAACATCGCATCATTATCGTGGCAACATATTCAACACCAAAACACATATACAATTCTTACCCTCATACTCCAAGGTCATTCGTCCGCAAAACACCAACAACCCTATTCATTTCATCATATCACTCTCATAGTGACATCGACATAGCCAACTTCATCAACCCCATCATACTATGGAGGATCATCCCTTACTTACAATAACCAACAATAACATCATGACAACATAATTAAAATCACTACAACACCCACTTAACAGTTTAACTCAATAAATATGCGCACAACGCACCATCAACCAACAACCACAATAACATCTTTATGGAATCAGCAAAATTTAGGAGGACCACGACGTTCTAGCACATCACGCTTCAGCTGCGCAACTCTGGTTATCCATCTCATGTCGTAGTTCCCATTCAAACCTCAATTAATTAAACAATGTGTAATTCACAATTTTAGGCTCAACTTCCTTCAACATCCATCACAGCATTGTCTAGACAATCTCCTCGATTCAACATCCATCGCTCTACTCACCATTAAGACAGCAAGACAATTCTATATCATCCAATATGTTCTCGTCTACTATCAACAAGAGATTAAGGGTGATCAGTTCCTCAGTTTGTCAATAGATAGCCGACAATCATATTAGAGATTAAACCGTCGTTACTAACATTAATAGTATTCTTTTCCCAACTTGCACTCACGGTTCAAAGATTTCAACAACTCCAACAACTTCTACAACTTTTAAAATCAATCCCAATAGTTCTACAACACAGCCTACTTAAACAACAACTTACTAAATTCCATCTCATAGCAACTATCCTTTTCCAAGACTTTCCAACTTGTTAAACAACCAAAACCTTAAATCTGTATTACCTTCGAATTCGAGAAACAACAAAGCTCCTACAACGTTTGCACTGTATCCATCAGTAGCATACTAACCTGACATCTCACGACCGAACACATCCGAGAAGCAAAGCTTCTCCCCCACTTAGCTTCAACTTAATTCCTGCAAACAGTCAACCAAAAAGCAACAAGTACCGACAATGTTCCACACACTTGTCGCATACAAAGGAAGTAAAGAACATTAGACAACACTGACCGGACAGACCGACCTGCTCTGATACCACTAATGTAACACCCATTTTCTACCCAACATTTATAATAGAATCAGAGTGCCAAAATTTCAAAACATAAACAGATGTCACATTTCAACATATTATCAAACACTTGTGTTTCATTTAATATAGATACATAGCATTCGACCTTCACATTTTATAAGTCATATACAACTTTACTCGACTAAATCAAAACTTTAGTTTATAATTATTTGAGAATTATTGTAATGACAACAATTAGAAATAATTCCAATCAACAGATAATAACAACTATTCATCATCTTATAATCAAAACAACATAAACATCCCCCCGAGTGCTACGTATCAGAGCAATGACACCAATTCGAACTAACAACAACTAATGACTTCATAATGCTACTTCGAACTTCCACGGTTATTCTTGAGTACCTGCCCATTTCCCATGGTAGGGGAAATATCAACAGAAGGGGTGAGATATCCAACAATATAAACAAGTGTATTATAAATAATATGCTAGGATTAAATCATACAAAATTAACACACCGCAATTAAGACATCACAACAACTTCTCAATTAACAACAATACAAAACCAATTCACTATTAGCAACAACATAATTAACTCACAGTTAACAACAACATAATTTACTTCACAGTTAACCACAACATAATCATCAACGAAACAACTTAAATTAACACGACATAACAACAACAACTAAATAACAACACCAACTTATAACAACAACAGCTTATATCAACAACAACAACACGATAATCAATAAACAACGAGTAATAACAACAACTTTAACACACGACTCAACATGTGACTCAACTATGCAAATGCATGTGGTACCATTTGGAGTAAAACTCCCAACTTAAAATCATGTCAGGTTATCGAGGCATTCAACAAGGCATAAACCCTCAACGTGGTGCCATCAAGGCCAAGGCATAAGCCTTCAACTTTCAACGTGGTGCCATCAAGGCCAACTTAATCATGCAATGTATGCCATGAGACCTCAACTTCAACAACAAATACACAACAATGCAGCAACAACAACAACATACATCAACAACTTAAAATATACATCAATGGCATGAACTTAGACCAACACTGGTCATTCGACCTACAACTCAAACATGTCCATACATCATAACAATTCAACTTATTCAACATTGGCCATAGGCCTACTACTTCATTAACTGCAAAAACAACTTATCAACGTTGGTCATACGACCTACAACTTCATCAACGTATCAACAACAATAATAGTTTATCAATAAAATTAATACGAGCAAACAACAACCAATTTCATCACAATCTGCAACTTCGCAATTTATTAACAACATCAATACCAGCAAACAACGACAATTCAACGGAAACAACACAACACAGTTTATCACCTGTAAATTCACAATTTACGGTAAACATATAACACATAAAATCAACCAAAATAAACTACAAACAAACCACGTAATTGTTCGGACTATTTCAACCATTTCTGGTTAATTAATCTTTTGCTAAATTACTCAAATTTTCTACTTTGAACTATTATTGAACCACCACAATCCCTACAACTCTAAAATAACTCTAAGGTGCTCAAAATCTAAAATAACTTTAAGGTGCTCAAAATTGCTCTTCCGATAACTCTTGTATATAAAATAATATTTATGAAAATAATTGGTTAATGGTCTGACTCAAATAATAGTAAAACAACTCTAAATGGTCAAATACATTTACCTTTAATTCTATGGCTTATTCTACAGCTTATTAGATTTAATTTTAAATAACTCAAAAACAACGCTGACAACTCTAAACATGTCAAAATAACCCAAAACAATTAAAGTATGACTCTTAATAACTCAGAATAACTCCTGACAATTTTATTAGCAAAATTAACAACTCTATTGACAGCTCTAACGAAATTAAAATTAACTTAAATTATTCGATTAACTCAAATTTAGCTCATTTAATTCTCACTCTACTTTAAACTTTAGTTAACATAAATTCAACTTTATACATACTAAATTATTCAGATAAATAATAATACTAACTAATTACTATATTTTATTAATGATCTAATAGTGTAGCTAATGTTCACTAGTGCAGACATGTGGAGACGACGAGAGAAAAATGTGTTTATTCTCAAATAGCATTCACCTAAGACAACTACAACATGTCACAATATATCATCACAATTCAGGCATCCATATTCCATTATTATTTCTTTTCATTCCGATTAACTAATTATTAGAAACTTGGCAACTTGCAGTATACATTCAAACATCTAGCTAGACACATCAATATTTAAGAATGAATATTCAATAGAAAGTTTGAGTACTTGACTTATCTTTTTGACTAATTAATAACCTATCTTTCACTACATAATGTAACAATATAATTACATAAAGATACTTTTAGTACTACAATTTATTCTATATCATGATACGCTATAGTATCTCTCCACTTTCCTATTATCTATTTAATTCTTAAGTATACCACATAATTTAATTCACAATAACCATAATATTAAATTGAGTTCTTAATTTATCCCTCTATTTTATCGATATATCAATTTCAAACACAAATAATCATCACATATCAAAAATTACTCATCAAAATCTAACAATTTTAATATATAAAAATTTGGGGATTTCAACCTAAATATATTTCTCTCCAAACAGAACAACCCATAGTAAATTCCACATTATCCTAATTCTCACATAAAATTCATCGTAAACCCGTTTAGAGAGTTAGAACCCCACTTTTACCTTGGATTGGCGGTCTCTCTATAATTTTCGGTTGAATTCTGATTTGGCTTTCTGGTCTACAATTCCTATTCCGACGGCAGTTTCCTTCAAACCCTTGTTCCTCTTTTCTTTCTCCCACGTACAACTTTTCCCAAAAATATTACTAAACCCTTATTATCCTCCTTTTATATCTCTTATAATTAAATCCAACTTATAATAATAATAATAATAATAATAATAATAATAATAATAATAATAATATATTGGACCTATTATTCACACCTCCACTAAATCCAATTTAATTAAATAATAATCCCATATAATAATATTATTTCTAATATTATTTCCTACATTTTCTCATCCATCGATTTCGTGGTGACGGAGGGTGTAATACGGTGAACTGACTTTATTGGATTTTTGTATCGCAAATGTGCGGATAGCAAGAGTCGCCACCGACTTTTATTTTTATCCAATTAAGGGAAGGTAAAAGTACAGAAAAAGACCTTCGTTAGATTCTGAGTAATGGAGAAAGTTGTGAAAAGGGAAGGTATTAGCACCCCTTTCCATCCGTAGTTATCTACGGGCTCTTAGTTGCTTTATAGATCACTTTTGAAAACTTGTGCTTCTTGTGTATTTGAAAAAAATGTTTTGAAAAGGCATTTCGCTTTGACTTTGTAATGATTCATGTAAGAATGTATACAAAGTGTTCGGAAATGTTTCGTTTTGAAAAGAGTTTGAACTTTGAAAAAGGTGTGAGGTGTGAAAAGTATTTTGATAGAGCAAGCAACTAAAAGTCTTATTACCTACTCAGAATTGGTCGTTTCCGTGTTATTTTACGTTTCCTTTAGAATAGTGTTATCCATACCATTAGTTGATAGGTAACTCCATTCGTTGGATGTAAGCGGACATTCGAAGGGACATCGGATGGTCATAAACTTGTAGGAGGTATCCTAGCATTCGGGGGACTATCATCATTTTCGTAGGCGACAATCGAGGGTCAAGATCATGTATTCGGAGGCGACATCGTGGGTCTATGATCTTTGTATCGAAGGGACTATGATGATTTGTTTTGAAGGCAACGGTGCTAGAATACCTCGCTCGAGGACATGACCATTTGATTCAGAAGGCAACAAGAGAGAATTACCCTAAGGGATGCCTGTGTGAAAGAGTGTGTTGATTTCGGATATTTTATCTTGAAAATTAGTGGGCTATTTTGATTTTATCTTGCCATACACGCCTAATTACTAGCAATTTATAGGGTGCGGAAATTAAAATGCGGAATGTAAAGATGCGGAAAGGTAAATGTCCTACGCTATTACATGGCTTTGGGGCAGATACATAACTGAAAGATGCGGAAAATAAAAGCCTAATTTAAAACTATTACATCCCATAAGCAGATACATTATTGGAAAAAGAAAACGATAAAGAAAAATCGTCTGAATCGGATCAACCTGTAAGAGAATGAGAAATCGGAAAATAGATGAAATCGAAATAAGAGAGAAAATGTTAGAAAAATGCAATTTTTAATTGGGAAAAATATGACATGCTGGAAATAATATAAATATGTTAAAATAATTTTTTGGGATTTTTTGGATGCAATTTAATAATTAAAAACTAATTAAAATTGATTTAAATGCAAAATTATGAATAAAAATAAATATGCATGCAAAGTTAAGTTTTTTAATTTTATAAATTAAATAAAGACTTTATGAAAATAATGTAAAAAGAAAAAAAATATTTTGATGATTTTTTAATGCAAAAATAAAATATTGAAAAGAAATTAAAATGATGCAAAAATATTGAAAAATATGAAAAATAGAAAATATTGAAAAAATATGAAGTTTTGCAAAAGGAAAACAAAACCAGGTCCCAGGCTGGCTCGAACTGATGACCTTGAGGGGAATCCGGGAACAGGAAGCGCCTTAACCACCACGCCATCTGTCATTTGATGTTGGGAAAGTGGAAAACAAATGCATATGAAGGATGACATGTCTTGGGCACGTTTGAAAATCAAAGTCAGCACGCGTGGGGCCCAGGTGGAAGGAGAGAGCGAATCAGAGGAGTCCATCACGCCACGCCATCCCTCGCCGGTCCAAGTGGAGTCAACGACGCCGGAGCCCTAGCTCCGGTCGTCTTCTCCGGCAGCCTGAAAAATGAAACACGAAAAATACGACGGATACATGGAAAAGGAAGACCCTACCCCCCTAAATCGACCCTCCTGAATCCATTGGTGGCATTAGTTTGGCCTGAAAACAACTGTACAAGCCGGTTCGATTCAAACCGTTCTCTGAACCCTAACAATGGCAATAGGAATTCTGGACGTTCAAGCTTGCATGTGATGGTTCTAATGTGACCTAACAATCACCCTGAGTTCAAATAAACACACCAAAAACATTAATAATGCATGAATTTACGAAATCGAAATTGAGAAAATTCCAAACCGGTGAGCACTGGATATCACGATCTGGGCAGGCTGGGCTTGATGTAAAGGATGCTTTGGACTCCTGGAGACCTTAGGAACAAGAATGGATGGCTAGATCAGGCTGAAACTGGCTGCAATATGGAATTCGAATTTCAAAAGTTTTGAGAAAATTTTTGCAAGAATAAGGGTTTGGCTTGAGCTAGGGTTTCGTGTGGCTTGCTTGTGATGTTGCTGAGTATTTATAGAGAGGATTGGAAGAGAAAAAAGGAATGGAAAAGATTTGATTTGGAGCATTCAATATTTTTCAAATAAAAATCAAATTTTGAAAGAAATTTGATTTTCCTCTTCAATGCATGATCAAGCACGAATTTGGCAAGTGTATTGGGCTATCTTGGACTTCAAGGAAGATATAAAATCAGCCCTTTTGGAAAAATATATTATTTTCATATTTTATATAATTTAATTTTGAATTAAATGTTCTAAAATTCAAAATAAAATCAATAAAATAGAAAATTGCCATGGCCAAGCATTTATGAGTCACAAATAATGTCATGAACAAGTTTGGATCAAAAGGTTATAGGCCCATTTGGAAAATTTTGCATTTTGACCAAAATGTCCTTTGTGCAATCATTCAAAATCGCCCAACTTCTGAATAGTGTATCTTGCTCAATTTTCCACATTTTTGAGAGTTCTTGGACTTTTTGGAAAGCTCTAAGAGTCCTCTAAACAATGTCTTTAGTTTCATCTCAATTGGAGTTACCATGCTCAACATATCCTCAAAACAAAAAGTTGACTTTTTGTTGACTTTGAAAAGGACTCAGAATGTTTTGAGCCATACCTCTCAAATGAAGCATTTTTGGACATTCTTGTGAGACATGAAGTTGTAGAGAATTGAATTTCCTTCAAAACAAGAGGTGGTGGAAAAATTTCGAGAAAGTATGAGAAAGTTATGATCACCAAAGTTCGCTTGACTTTTACCAGAAACCCTAATTTGGAAAGTTGACTTTTTGAGCAAATCTTGAGTTTTCTTGATGAATCATGATCATACCTTGATAAAATGATGAATGTGACTTCAAAATGAGGATGTTGACCAAAAATCAGGAAGTTTGACTATATGTTGACCACAGTTGACTTTTTGACCAATACAACTGATTTTCAACCATTTGAGCAATTGTCTGAGGAAACTTGACTTGTGAGGCTTGAAACTTGACATGGAGAATCTTTGAAACATATGAGGAAGCATGAAAACCATTGGAGGTGTTAGAAGTCCATCTGAATCTGAGAAATGCCAAACCCTAGTTTGGGTTGATTGTCTAGGAGAGAGTTTATCTGATCAACTCTTGAGGAATCTTTGAGCATGGATGTGTGGAATATCTTGAGAGATATGAGGGCAAATTTTGGGGTATGACAGAGGGTTATGTGTTGTTGCGACGTTTTATGCCGATGAGGCTATGGTGATAAGGTGTAGATTATACACATTAGGATGACGAGTAAAGTAAGTGAGTTTTGATTATGTGTTGGAATTACAATTATTAATCTATACCCTTTATAATTCTGAAACTATATATATATATTTTATCATGCCTTTAATTATATGTTTTGGAGCATCTCACCCTTTACTTGTTTCACTACTATATATTGGTAACGCAGTGTTATGAAGATGGAGTCTATAGTCATTAGTCGAGTCTGTCGCCTCGACACGTAGCACTTGGGAAATACTTATGTCGTCTTGTTGTTGTTGTTTTGTTATCATTCCTTTTGTGAATAAGAACCATAATTCATAAAAACATGATTTTGATGAGGAAGTTTAATAAAGGAGATGTTTTGATTTCTATGAACCAATTTATGTTTCCCTACGATGCTATGTATCTGAAATTTATACTTTAAAGTAAACTGTTTTAAAGTGAGTTGTTTTTGATGGTGTAACGCCTCAGTATTTAATTTATGAAATTTTAAAATTACTCTGATTTTTGCATATAAAACTTTGGGTAGAATTGGGGTGTTACAAAAACAGTTGTGAGTTTCTCAAACTGTATGAAGTTTTGGTGAAAGAATTTATAGTCAATCTGTCAAGTGGCTGTGGGGATAGAAGGTCTGCATTTATGGGTCACAAATAATGTCATGAACAAGTTTGGATCAAAAGGTTATAGGCCCATTTGGAAAATTTTGCATTTTGACCAAAATGTCCTTTTGTGCAATTGTCCAAAATTGCCCAACTTCTGAATAGTGTATCTTGCTCAATTTTCCACATTTTTGAGAGTTTTTGGACTTTTTGGAAAGCTCTAAGAGTCCTATAAACAATGTCTTTGGTTTCATCTCAATTGGAGTTACCATGCTCAACATATCCTCAAAACAAAAAGTTGACTTTTTGTTGACTTTGAAAAGGACCTGTAATGTTTTGAGCCATACCTCTCAAATGAAGCATTTTTTGGACATTCTTGTGAGACATGAAGTTGTAGAGAATTGAATTTCCTTCAAAACAAGAGGTGGTGGAAAAATTTCTGAGAAAGTATGAGAAAGTTATGATCAGTCAAAGTTCAGTTGACTTTTCACCTAGAAACCCTAATTTGGAAAGTTGACTTTTTGAGCAAATCTTGAGTTTTCTTGATGAATCATGATCATCCCTTGATCAAATGATGAATGTGACTTCAAAATGAGGATGTTGACCAAAAATCAGGAAGTTTGACTGTATGTTGACCATAGTTGACTTTTTGACCAATACAACTAATTTTCAACCATCTGAGCAATTGTCTGAGGAAACTTGACTTGTGAGGCTTGAAACTTGACATGGAGAATCTTTGAAACATATGAGGAAGCATGAAACCATTGAGGTGTTAGAAGTCCATCGAATCAGAAATGCCAAACCCTAGTTTGGGTTGATTGTTTAGGAGAGTTTATCTGATCAACTCTCGAGGAATCTTTGAGCATGGATGTGTGGAATATCTTGAGAGATATGAGGGAAAATTTTGGGGTATGACAGCTGCCCCTGTTCAATCTTCTTGTACTGGAAGGGTTAGATTGGCATGTTTTGCCTTTCGTGCCCTGGAGGTAGAAGATGATTGAACACTCGAGTACACCTGAAAATTTGCACTCGCTGTTTGATTGATGATGCGGGAATGGGCTTAGAGATGCCATTTGGAGATTTCGCTGGGGAATGAGTCGTACGCTAGACTCGAGATTGCTGTATAGGAGATAGGCTTAAGATGCCATTCGGAAAGATCGATGCTGGGGAGTGAGCCGTACGCTAGGCTCTGTAGATGTTTCTGAAAGTGGAACGGAGATGGGCTTAAGATGCCATCCGGAGGGAGTCATACGTTAGACTTTGTGCTCATCTTTGAATAAGTTATTGGTTTGTATTGGTTTTTAACCAAATATGCAGCATTCTGAAAGCTGAGAGATGTTGACAAGCAGTCGGAGATGGGCTTAAGATGCCATCCAAGGCAACCGAGTCGTACGCCAGACTCTGTAGTTGCTGTTGATAGTAAGAGAGGGTCAGAATAGTTCTTCGTGCTGACGGGTCTGAGGGGATAATAGTTGACAAAATATGGATATTTCCCTGTTGTGCATCGGGTGTTGATCCACTGCCTGTTATCGGAGGATAACTTGTGATCGTTCGGATAGGGTTTCCCGTCTGGCTTCGGGTATTAATCCTGGATCCGCTGTTGGAGAACAGCGAGGGTGGTTGCTTGGATAGTTTTCCCCTCTGGATTCGGGTCTTAATCCTGAACCTGTTTGCGTCAGAAGTGACTTTCACCTGTTTTGGAGAAAACAAGAGAAACTTTGATAGAATATTGTTAGTCTTATGCAAAATATGATGCATGACGATGCGTATGAATGATATATGCACAAATTATGACACTTATGAACAATGTATGCATGATGGATGTTGTGGTATTTCAAAACATATCCATCTTGAAGAAGACGCGGATATTCTGCTTGAGGATGAAGTGGGTGGAGACCCTGCTTGGGGAAAGAGAAGGATGGTAACTTTGATTCCTCCGATGCACTATCTGACCAAGTCTTGGGCCTTGATATTGTTGAGGCTGGTAGAGATCGAGAAACATGCTGTTGAGGATCTCATAACATGAACCCTGTTGAGGAGAGTCCGGGAGGTAACTCGTTGGGGATCTTGCGTGTAGATCCTGCTGGGGAAGAATTAGGGGGGCGTTCTACCGGGGATTTTAAGTGCAGATCTCGTCGGAGAGCGTTTGATAGCTTGTCGAGAGTCCGGGTTAGAAAGATCTAGGGCCCGTTCTAATCTCTGGCTGAGGTATAGGAGGAGTAGGTTTCCTCCGATGCACTATCTGACCAAGTTCCTAGTCTGGATACTGCTGCTGGGAGAAAGCAGGGGGAATGCTGAGAGATATTCGCTGGAGATAGATAATCTCTGCTGGGGATTGTACTCTGCAGGGGAATGTATTGGCGACTTTCGTCGTCATCTCAATTCCTGGAGCCTGTAGTAAGTACTCTTGTATGTTCACTTTTCGTATGTTTGCGAACAAGTTCTTATTGTCAAATGCATATAATCATTCAAAGCAAATGTTGGACTTTATGCAAATAACAACAGTGAAAACTGTAAAGAGAAAGAATTCATATTGATTTGAAAATGTGGCGTATGGCCAAGTAGTTTATACAAGAGAAAGGTAAAAAGCTATGCGGAAACAATCTCGTTAAGTTCCAACTATGCTAGTACTCATATATTTCAACTATCTCATCTCCTTGCTGTCAGTGGAAAGCGAGTGAACTGATCTTCACCATTTGAACCTTGGATGCTGATAGTAGTCTGGAAGTAAGTGATCGGGACGAGACACAGTCGTACGCTTAAATCCCTAACTTTTGCCTAGACCGCCCTTTCGGGTTTTCAGTCTATCGGGATAC
This sequence comes from Vicia sativa, assembly GCA_021764765.1. NCBI lineage: Eukaryota > Viridiplantae > Streptophyta > Magnoliopsida > Fabales > Fabaceae > Vicia > Vicia sativa. The sequence continues at coordinate 212,357,996 of CM038796.1, forward strand.
CCTTTTTTGCCCAAGCCGCCTTTTTCAGGTTTTCGACTTGCCGGGTGTACATGTTTTTTTTTTATATATATCCTTAACTTTTGCCCGAACCCTTTTGGTTCGCCAGGATTCCCTTATTTTTGCCTAGGTCAGTCGACCTAGCGGGTCTCTTTTATGCGTAGTATTTTTTGACTATGTCTGCGTTCACAGGGTGTGGGAAGTCTTCACCATCCATGGTGCTAAGTATCATAGCTCCGCCCGAAAATACTATCTTGACTACAAATGGTCCCTCATAGGTGGGAGTCCACTTGCCCCTGGGATCACCTTGTGGAAGTATGATGCGCTTGACTACTAGATCACTAACCAGGTAGACTCGGTGCTTGACCTTCTTGTTGAATGCTCTGATCATTCGCTTCTGATAAACCTGTCCGTGGCAGATGGATGCGAGTCGTTTCTCGTCAATCAAGTTGATCTGGTCAAGGCGAGTCTGGATCCAATCATCTTCGCCCAACTCTGTGTCCTGGAGGACTCGGGTTGAGGGTATCTGAACCTCAATGGGTAGGACGGCTTCCATACCGTATACGAGAGAGAAGGGGGTTGCCCCTGTGGATGTTCGTACTGTAGTGCGATAACCATGAAGAGCAAATGGTAACATCTCATGCCAATCCTTGTAAGTCACTATCATTTTCTGTATAATCTTCTTAATGTTCTTATTGGCGGCTTCCACTGCGCCATTCATATTAGGCCGATACGAAGAAGAATTGTGATGCTTGATCTCGAACTGCGTGCAGAGTTCGGTGATCATCTTGTTATTGAGATTAGAACCGTTATCTGTGATAATCCTTTCAGGAGTTCCATATCGACAGATAAGATTATGTTGGATGAATCGAGCCACAACATTCTTGGTAACAGATGCGAACGAGGCTGCTTCTACCCACTTGGTGAAATAGTCAATTGCCACAAGGATGAAACGATGTCCGTTGGAAGCTGTGGGCTTGATTTCTCCAATCATGTCAATGCCCCACATTGCAAAAGGCCAAGGAGCTGTTAAAACATCCAGAGGTACTGGAGGTACATGTACTTTGTCTGCATATATCTGGCACTTGTGACAAGATCGAGCATAACGGTGACAATCAGCTTCCATGGTGGACCAATAGTAACCTGTCCTCAGAATCTTCTTAGCCATAGTGTGCCCACTGGAATGGGTACCGAACGCGCCTTCGTGTAACTCTTCCATGATATGTTCCACTGCTCTCCGCTCATACGCCGTGTAAGCACAAATCGTGATTGCGCTTTGTACAAGAAGATGTTGCCGAGGAAGAATTTGGATGCAAACCTCTCATGAATTTCTTATCATTGATGATGCCTCGGATATTCCCGAGTCTCAAGATACCTCTTCACGTCGTAATACCAAGGTTTCTCTTCTGTATCAAGTTCATAACAATACACTGGTTCGTCAAACCTCTCAATGATGATCTGGGGAGCCTCGTTGTCCCATCTAACCTTGAACATAGACGACATAGTAGCCAATGCGTCTGCCAACTGATTCTCTTCTCGTGGAATGTGGTCAAAGGTAATCTCTTCGAAGTAGGGGATCAAACTCAGAACATGCTCTCGATATGGAATGAGATTCGGATGCTTCGTATCCCATTCGCCCTTAATCTGACTGATCACTAAAGCTGAGTCTCCATATACTTGCAAGAATTTGATTCTTAAGTCAATAGCGGCTTTAATACCCATAATGCACGCCAGATTCGCCATGTTGGTGCAACCAAACATAATCTGGCGTGAAAGGCGATGTCCGTCAGTAGGATGTAATGATGGCGCCAATGCCATTGCCAAGCGCGTTTGAGGCTCCATAAAAACCATGGTCCATCGGGATCCTTGTTCAGTCCTTCGTCCGGCCCGGTTCTTCACATCAAGAATAGTAAAACATCTTCATCTCGAAACTCAAACCGCATAGACCGATAGTCATCTACGGCTTGATGAGCCAAATGATCGGCTACTACACTTCCTTTGATCGCTCGAGAAGTGTATGGATGTCATATTCGGTCAAGATCATTTGCCATCTTGCTATTCTTCCGAGAGAGCTGGTTCTCAAATATGTATTTTATCGGATCCATCTTGGAAATCAACAAGGTAGTGTGGGTCAATATATCTGCCTTAGTCGGCGAGCCAAGCCAAAGTGTTGCAAGTTTTCTAGTTGTGAGTATCTTGTTTCACAATGGTAAACTTTTTGCTAAGGTAGTATATTGCGTGCTCTTTTCGACTGCACTCGCCATGTTGCCCCAACACACACCCCATTGAATTCTCTAACACCGCAAGTACATGATAAGAGGTCCTTGGTAGGCGGCATCGATAGGAGGATTCTGTAGGTACTTGATTTTGTCAAAAGCGATCCGCAATCGCCGCCCATTCCACTACTTGATCTTTCTTTAGTAGCTTGAAGATTGGCTCACAAGTAGCGCTTAGTGTGCAATGAATCGCAATGTAGTTCAAACGCCCAAGAAACCCTCGACTTCCTTCTCGAAGGGAGTCGCATTTCGAATAGCTTTAACCTGGCGGATCAACTCAATACCTTTACCATCGACAACAAACCCTAGGAGTTTACCGATCGACTCAAAGGTGCATTTGTTGGGATTAAGTCTAAGTCCAGACTTCTTCAATCAAATAGTTTCGCAAATGATCAAGATGCTCTTCCTCTCTCGTGATCGAGCTATCATGTCGCCGACGAGACCTCTATCTCGTGATGAATCATGTCGAAATAATGTCACCATAGCACTCGATAAGTGGCGCTCGTTTTCAAATCCAACGGCATAACCTTGTAATAAAGTACCCCATGTGTAATAAAGTAGTCTTCCATGTCTTGGAGCCATTTTGATCTGATTGTAACCGGAGAAACCATCCATGAAGGAGAAAACTTATGCTGAGCGGTGTTGTCAACTAGAACATCAATATGAGGAAGGGAAATCATCTTCTTGACTTTGTTCAGATCCGTAATCCACACACATTCGTATTTTGCCATCCTTCTTAGGTACGGAACCACATTTGCAACCCATCGGATAAGAAGTAACGGCTAAGAAACCTGCGTTGAACCGCTTTCATAACTTCGGCTTTGATTTTCCTCGACATCTCAGATTTACACGATTTAACTTTCTTTCACATGGAGAAACCTCTTTGTTGGCAATCGTGTACCACAATATCAATGTTCTAAACTGCATGTCTTCGTATGACCAAGCAAAACCTCAATGTAGTCTCGTAGCATCCGAACCAACCTTTCTTTAACATCGCTCTCAAGACCCGCCCTATCTTGATCTCTTTTCTGCTTCGCTAGTACCCAAATTCACAACCTCAACTTGCTCTTCGTGGTGGTCAGATAACTCTGATCTTCTTGCTGAAAGCATTCTGACAAGTTCTCGCACTTCACAATCTTCCTCACTTTCGCCTTCGGCTTGGTAGATCGGATTATCAAGTCATATTTAGCAATAGCATAGTCAATTAAACTAGATTCGAGTGATTCGCAGTTGTATCACGGGTGTGTAAGAAACACATAGCTTTTGAAGGGTGATAAAGTAAAAAAGAAAGAAAACACACAATTGAATGCAAAAGTCCAACGAATTTATTGAATGAAAATACGAACGATAAATAATAACCTCGCAAACGAGCCATGATGCCCTGCAAGGCACTAGGCTTTTTGAGTTTATTGTTCAAAACATAAAATACGGAAAGCAAAACAAAACAAGAGCAATTACTCTCGACTAAAGGAGATTGGTATGACGCCTTCGCCTTCCAATTGTCGAGCCCATGATCCGAGTGGAAAGATCCACTTGCCGATGTCGAGTCGTCGCCGCCTCTATAGCATGGATTCCACTGATCGATGCGGAAAGAAGTGGGCTGCACGTCAGCGCGATCATCTTTTGACCCTTGATGGTGAAACCAAACCGATTTGTCAAACTTGAAAGGAAGATCAGAGCTGACCCCAAATAGTACTACCACCTTCTTCAACCTGCAGCTTGAGCATCTTCTGTGAGGCCATCCTAGGAGGAGCTTGTAACTTCAGAGTAACAGAGAGTCAACAGCATGACTGGGATTGTTTCAAAAGCTTGACAGGAGTCTCAAGAATTCACCCTCCATCTCGAGGATATCGAATGACCGTAGATGACCGACCATATATTCTTCTTCACCACATATCGTGAACAACCTTCCTTTCACCGGTACTTCACTTCGATGGTGGTAGAGGTACAGCGCCGCCCCATGTATCCAAGGGCCCAAGTAGGCAAGAGTGTCGGACGGATGTCCATGACAAAGAAAGTGGAAGTCAAAAGTCCGGGAACCGACTTTAAAAGTGCAGAGTGAGTTCTCCAAGTAACGCTCGCTAGAACCATCAAGCTCTCACAATAATGTCACCGGTCTTTAACCAACCTTCAACATCAAGTCGATCAAAAGCAGTCTCGAAGGATATTCGAGCAGTAACCAGTATCCACCAAAACATGAGATAATGTAACGCCCTCATTCAACAGAGATGTGCAAGGCTTTGTTGTGTTTCTTTCCAAGGAGTCAAATCAAGATCGAGAAGCCTAGGCCGTTGTTGGCAGCTAGGCTAGCAATACAAACTTCAAATTGATCAGTGGTAGTGTCTTGCGGCACGTGAGCATTCTTCAGAAATTTCACCAAGGCGTTAGCATGAGCCTCAGAGCACAAGAGTAGAGCAAGCATGGAGATCTTGGACGGAGTCTGTCCCAACTGTTCCACAACATTGTAGTCACTCTTCTTGATAATCTTTCGAATTCCTCCATTTCTTGTTTGAGGTGTCTTCAAGAACTTCCTTGGTACTTCCGTGAGCAGTGATGAGTCACCGTTCTTTCCCCTCTAGCCGATATTGGTTGAGTAGATGGAATGCGAGCTGGAGTCGAGTGTCTTTTGGAGGAGAGATTTCTGGAGAGAACACCCTTCCGGTTCTGGTCACCTTGCTAGATCCGGTGATGTTGTCAATGTCGTGAATGGTAGCTTCAATAGTAAGATCTTCAATGGTCGAGGGTCTTGCTTGACGCCATGATAGTAAACATCATCCATAATTCCAAGGGATAGCTTTGTCGAGGAATATGGAACTGGTCTGGAGAAGTGATAATGAGAGGTGCCACCTAGGCACAGGATCGCAGAGGAAACTTATGGTGTTAACATCAAGATAGTCCGGGAAATCGCCACCCCATCCTGCTACCTTAACATCTTCAATAGGAATCTTGTAGCTCTCGTGAACAAGTGTACTTCACCATGTAATCATACTTTCCACTTGGCTGCCCTAAGGTATCCCATACAGATGGTCAGCTTCATTCATTGTCGATCTTCAACTTAGACATTTCTTCACACAATTTCGCATGGTGGTTTCAAAAATAGTATCTCACTTATCCATCATGCACTGAACACGCCTTCTCAACCAAGCACAACCATCAGGTGATGGGCACCCACATTCCCGGGCATCCTGATTGACACCGTCAGCAAATTCTTCTTAATACCATCAGAGGAATGGTCAAGTCATCTATGTTGAAAACATAAGTATCACACCAACAACATTGGAACCTTGTCATGGTTAGGCATAGCGCGCTTGATCACATCTCGAGTCTCAACAGAGGATCAAACTCAATCTGCTTAGCTTCAATCATATCTTGAATCTTGTTCTTCAGAGCCCAACAATCATCGCACTATGTCCGGCTATTGGAGGTAAGCACACTTAGCATTAGGATTGTATCTCGAGAGGAAGTGTTGACATTCGAGGAGGATCCTCAAGGTAATCAACTCGCTTTCAACATGTAAAAGCTGCAAGGCCTATGACAATGGCATGTTGATCTTCGTAAACCGCCTTGTGGCGCATCTGGATCAGAAATTCACATAGATGATTTAGAATCTTCCACCTTGATACCGCCTAATATCAGAAGTATCACTTGAATCCAAATCAAGAGTTTCCAATCGATGATCAAGAATGGACCCGATAATGTTCCCATAAACATATCAACCAATCCCTATTGGACAAGGGTGGTTGAACTCCTGCTAGATCTCTCCATTTCGAGCATACTTGAACTTCTCATCACGACCCATAGACATGCTTTGTAGTTGTATGCAGTGGGTGTCAATTCAAGATTGTACTATATTGCTCGTAGAAAGCATCAGCCAAGTCACCCAAGTACGGATACGGTCATTCTCTAGCTGATAATACCACTCCAACCGAGTTCCGACAAACTCTCTTGAAATAATGCATCCACAACTTTCGTCATCTGGGGGATCTTCAACATAGGACTTCAAATGCTTCGACAAGAAATGCCATCATACTTGGCAAAAGTGGAACTTTGAACTTGGGAGGAATCACAACACCTGTGAACAAGACTCAGATCATCAAAATTCAGCCTGACATTTTCGTTTTCCACAAGATTCGACGGTCTTCAAGTTGTTGTACTTGTCATCTTCATCGTAGTATTGGCTATGATCGATTGATCTCTCCTCTTCTCAGGCTCACGCTCGTTTCCCATCACCCTGTCACCCCTTCATTCTGACACTTCCCCGAGAAGCTCAACCACGACCACTTTAGGACCACCTTTGTAGCTCCCCCATGTTGAAAGACCCACAACCTTCTTCTTGTTGATGAGCTTCGCATCTTCTGGCCTGGACCAAGCTAGTGAACATCCATAAACCGAGCATTCTGAACCTGGAGATCTTTGACATCTGCTCGAGAGCCATTGCTCTAAAATAAATAGCAAGATGAGAGAAACCAATCTCCAATGTACCGTGATGCAATGTTATGCTATGCTATGCAATGTTTATGCGAATGCAATGCAATGTTTTCAAGGACCTTAGGATTTAAATTTGTTAAACAAGCAATGAACAAACAATATTAGTTTTCTTTTATTCTTTTCTTTTAAGTACAAAAGATAGTTCAAAACAATAAAAAGAAACATAAATCCTAAAGCTCTAAGTCTCCATGGCGCTCTTGGTGCCGAGGTAGGCGCTGATGTTTCGCTCCTCGTGAAGTAGCTTGGTCAACTCTAGCACTTTCTTTCGCTTGCATAACACTGAGCTTCAAAGGTATCCCCTTCTTTAAGTTGAATCCAGATCTCTTCAAGTCTTCAAAATCAGAGGTATGTTGTGGATGGAGAAAAGATAGGTACGCCACCTATAGCAACAGTTCCATAATTACCGTAAACAAAGCGTGAATGGCATCATGAGGTTTTGAGCTCGAGCTCGCACCCATTTGAGGTAAGGTTCCAAGGAATGGAGTTTGTGCCCCAAAGTCTTGGTATCGCCTTCTTTACCATGCCCAAGCGTGTATAAACCTTCGCTTGCACTCGAGATCGTGATTGTAGTCGAACACAATATCTTGGAGAAGCATATCATGTGGACCATCTCTTCGAAAAAACCAAACCGACGAGAGCTAGAGAAGGGTTGTAAGTATACTCCCCTTATACCAAGGAGTGGTACATTAGGAATTCTCCACAACGCTCAATGAAGTGAAGTCCTTTGAGAGAAAAAGATCCAACGGATATCCGAATGAGAGAGTGACATTAACCTTTGAGACCATTTCATCCTTTGTTCGCTCTTCAAACTCGATGGAGGAAGGTGCGAAATAAACCACCTGAAAGTAACGTATACAACACATGAGAGTTCCTTGTCTCTAGTAGTACGAGTGTGGAGAGAATGTAGATGTCTCAAGCAAAGTAGGCATGGATTGCGGTAAGGAACAACTTGATGGCGCTTGACATCTATGAATTGATCCGAGTTAGGAATAGAACCAAACCATAGATTAGCAAGGCCACAATGTTTCAAATGCATGGAAACTCATAACTTTGAGGAATTTCGAGCTTAATTAGGAACTTAGCAAGTAAACCCTTAACTCCACTTCTAGTTTCCCAATTGGCTTCAAATGAGCGCTTAAGATAAGGTCGATGCAATGTCTTCGCATTTTAGGAACCTTTTCTAAACCGTGAATGGCATTTGGTCAAGAATAGGTATCCCAAGTAGCTTAGAGAACTCTTCCAAGGTAGGAACCAACTGATAATCTGAAATGTAAAGCAATGGTGTTTCATCAAAGAACTCGAATAGACATGCATCATATCTTCTTCAAAACCGAGATAACCAAAGTAGATAACCATGTCTTTTGATGAACTGAGCATGGTCGGAATTTCTCAAACCAAATCTTTGAGTTGAGAAGGTATACCCATGAAGTTGATTCGGATAGTCTTTCTAGAAGCCATAACACCTACAAAACAGAGCAAAGATAAACCTAGGTCCTTGAAAAGTTAGAAATGATATGCAATGCAATGATGTCATGATGTCATGTTTAGCACACACAAACAATCACACAATGAGCCTAGGTTTAAGGCTTGCATGAGGTATAGGTGATTACCCCACCAAAAGTTTGAGTTGGTTCATCCGTCCTATAATAGTAACGGGTTCTAGGAATCTCACATCATTGATCTTTCTCGTAGGCGCTTATTTCAATACGACTACCAAGTGGTCGATCGAAATGTCCCAAAAGTCCGATCTCAATGAGCGTAGCATCGAGTATCAACCAACCTAGTCTACACCAAAGCCGCCATCTCACTACCTTCTAATGGCTAAGATGGGTCAATTAAGGTTCTAAAAGTTTAGTTAGCGCTTGATGACACCACGCAGAAGCCAAATACTATCCTCAACTTGGAAATGAAGAGTATCAGGACATCCAAAGTGTCACGCTAACGTAGCCATCATGTTGACCGTTTAGTTATACGTCTAGCGGTCGCGATGATCTAATGCTACTTACCTAAAAGGAAACCCGGATCCGGGTGTAGGATCCCCCAACAATATAATACCCAAGCAACCCTTAAAGATAAAGCAAGCAAGTCAAACAGAAAAGAAAGGTGATCTAAAATCCTTAAGGCATTCTCTTTAGGTGTCTCCAAGCAGAGTCGCCAGCTCAGATACGTGAACCGACTTTTTGGATTTTGTATCGCAAATGTGCGGATAGCAAGAGTCGCCACCGACTTTTATTTTTATCCAATTAAGGAAGGTAAAAGTACGAAAAGACCTTCGTTAGATTCTCGAGTAAGGGAGAAGGTTATGAAAAGGGGGTATTAGCACCCTTTCCATCCGTAGTTATCTACGGCTCTTAGTTGCTTTTAGATCACTTTAAAATTGTGCTTCGTGTGTTTGAAAAAATGTTTTGAAAAGGCATTTCGCTTTGACTTTGTAATGATTCATGTAGGAATGTATACAAAGTGTTCGAAATGTTTCGCTTTGAAAGAGTTTGAACTTTGAAAAAGTGTGAGGTGTGAAAAGTATTTTGATAGAGCAAGCAACTAAAAGTCTTATTACCTACTCGTAATTGGTCGCTTTCGTTATTTTACGCTTCCTTTAGAATAGTGCTATCCATACCATTAGTTGGTAGGTAACCATTCTGGATGTAAGCGACATCTGGGACATCGATGGTCATAGAAGGCAATCAGAAGTATCCTAGCACATCTCAAGGGACTATCATCATTTTCGTGAGGCGACAATCGAGGGTCAAGATCATGTATTCGGAGGCTACATCGTGGGTCTATGATCTTTGTATCAAGGGACTATGATGATTTGTTTTGAAGGCAACGGTGCTAGAATACCTCTACGCTCGAGGGACATGACCATTTGATTCGAAGGCAACGAGAGAATTACCTAAGGGGTGTGTGAAAGAGTGTGTTGATTTCGATATTTTATCTTGAAAATTAGTGGGCTATGTTGATTTTATCTTGCCATACACGCCTAATTACTAGCAATTTATAGGGTGAATTAAAATGCGGAATGTAAAGATGCGAAAGGTAAATGTCCTCCACGCTATTACATGGCTTTGGGGCAGATACATAATTGAAAGATGAAAATAAAAGCCTAATTTAAACTATTACATCCCATAAGCAGATACATTATTGGAAAAGAAACGATAAAGAAAAATCGTCGAATCTGATAACCTGTAAGAGAATGAGAAATCGAAAATAGATGAAATCGAATAAGAGAGAAAATGTTAGAAAATGCAATTTTTAATTGGAAAATATGACATGCTGGAAATAATATAAATATGCTAAAATAATTTTTGGGATTTTTGGATGCAATTTAATAATTAAAAACTAATTAAAAGTGATTTAAATGCAAAATTATGAATAAAAATAAATATGCATGCAAAATTAATTTTTTAATTTTATAAATTAAATAAAGATTTTATGAAAATAATGTAAAAGAAAAAAATATTTTGATGATTTTAATGCAAAATAAAATATTGAAAAGAAATTAAAATGATGCAAAATAATGAAAAATATGAAAAATAGAAAATATTGAAAAATATGAAGTTTGTAAAAGGAAACAAAACCAGTCCCAGGTGGCTCGAACTGATGACCTTGAGGGAATCCGGAACAGAAGCCTTTAACCACCACGCCATCCGTCATTTGATGTTGGAAAGTGGAAAACAAATGCATATGAAGGATGACACGTCATGGGCACGCTTGAAAATCAAAGTCAAGACGCTGCGGGGCCCAGTGAAGGAGAGAGCTAATCAGAGGAGTCCATCACGCCACGCCATCCCTCATTCCTGCCGGAGTCAACGAATACGGAGCCCTAGTCCCATTGCCTTCTCCTAAGAAATTGAAAATGAAACATCAAAATACGAATAAATGGAAAAGGAAGACCCTACCCCCTAAATCACCCTCCGAATCCATTGGTGGCATTAGTTTGGTTCGAATCAGACAAGCCGGTTCGATTCAAACCGTTTCCGAACCCTAACAATGGCAATAGGAATTTAGACGCTCAAGCTTGTATGATGGTTCTAATGACCTAACAATCACCCCGAGTTCAAATAACACACCAAAACATTAATAATGCATGAATTATTAAATCGAATTGAGAAAATCAAACCGTGAGCAATCGATATCACGATCCGGGCAGCTGGCTTCATGTAAAGGATGCTTGACTCCTGGAGACCTCGAACAAGAATGGATGGCTAGATCAAATAAACTGCCGAATATGGAATTCGAATTTCAAAAGTTTTGAGAAATTTTGCAAGAATAAGGGTTCTTGGAGCTAGGTTTCGTGTGGCTTTGCTGTGATGTTGTTGAGTATTTATAGAGAGGATTGGAAGAGAAAAAGAATGGAAAAAGATTTATTTGAGCATTCAATATTTTTCAAATAAAATCAAATTTTGAAAAATTTGATTTTCTCTTCAATGCATGATCAAGCACGAATTTGCAAGTGTATTATCTTGGACTTCAAGGAAGATATAAAATCAACTTTTGAAAAATATATTATTTTCATATTTTATATAATTTAATTTTGAATTAAATGTTCTAAAATTCAAAATAAAATCAATAAAATAGAAAATTGCCATGGCCAAGCATTTATGGGTCACAAATAATGTCATGAACAAGTTTGACAAAAGATTATAGGCCCATTTGGAAAATTTTGCATTTTGACCAAAATGTCCTTTGTGCAATCGTCAAAATTGCCCAACTTCTGAATAGTGTATCTTGCTCAATTTTCCACATTTTGAGAGTTCTTGGACTTTTTGAAAGCTCTAAGAGTCCTCTAAACAATGTCTTTGGTTTCATCTCAATTGAGTTACCATGCTCAATATATCCTCAAAACAAAAGTTGACTTTTGTTGACTTTGAAAAGGACCTGAATGTTTGAGCCATACCTCCAAATGAAGCATTTTTGGACATTCTTGTGAGACATGAAGTTGTAGAGAATTGAATTTCCTTCAAAACAAGAGGTGGTGGAAAAATTTCGAGAAAGTATGAGAAGGATCACCAAAGTTCATGACTTTTCACCTAGAAACCCTAATTTAGAAAGTTGACTTTGAGCAAATCTTGAGTTTTCTTGATGAATCATGATCAACCCTTGATCAAATGATGAATGTAACTTCAAAATGAGGATGTTGACCAAAATCATGAAGTTTGATCAGATGTTGACCATGCTTGACTTTTTGTCCAATACAACCGATTTTCAACCATCCGAGCAATTGTCCGAGGAAACTTGACTTGTGAGGCTTGAAACTTGACATGGAGAATCTTTGAAACATATGAGGAATGAAAACCATTGATGTTAGAAGTCCATCCGATCGAGAAATGCCAAACCCTAGTTTGGGTTGATTGTCAGAGAGAGTTTGTCCGATCAACTCGAGGAACTTGAGTATGGATGGAATATCTTGAGATACGAGGGCAAATTTTATATGAAGAGGGTTATGTGTTGTTGGCACGTTTATGTTCGAAGAGGCTGCGGGTGATAAGGGGTGTGATTATACCAGGACGGTAAGCGCTAGTTTTGTGATTATGTGTCGAAATTCATAACATAATCTATACCTTTATAATTAAACTATATATATATTTTATCATGCCTTTACTATATGTTTGAGCATCTCACCCTTATTTGTTTTCGCCAACTATATATTGGTAACGCAGCAAAAGTGTAATGGAAGATGGAGTCTAGGCCAGTAGCTCTAGCTCTGTCGCCTTATACGTAGCACCCTGGGAAATACTTATGTCGCCTTGTTGTTGTTGTTTTGTTATCATTCCTTTGTGAATAAGAACCATAATTCATAAAACATGATTTTGATGAGGAAGTTTAATAAAGGAGATGTTTTGATTTCTATGAACCAATTTATGTTTCCTCACGTTATGCTATGTATCCGAAATTTATACTTTAAAGTAAACTGCTTTTAAAGTGAGTTGTTTTGATGGTGTAACGCCTCAAGATTTAATTTATGAAATTTTAAAATTACTCCGATTTTTGCATATAAAACTTTGGTAGAATTGGGTGTTATAAAAACAATTGTGAGTTTCTCAAATCTGCATGAAGTTTTGGTGAAAGAATTTATAGTCAATCTGCCAAGTGGCTGGGATAAGGTCTCAACACTACAAGACCATTATGCGAGGGAGGAAAGTCGTTTTCTCCAAGTGTGATCAACAGATTCTGGTAGATCCGATGATGCTCACCAGTCGGAGGAAACTAACAACAAGATCTCACAAACCATCATCAAACAAGTAAGGCAATGGCTCAAGTGGAAAACCTCGCAAGCAAGTCGAGTGTCAAATTTGCCATCCCGCATAAGATTGGTGTTGCTAACTGTCCCAACCAATCAAATCCACCATCTCTATTGACCTGGAAGATTCATATATGCGAGGCACTCAAACTAAATTTGACTATGGATCCTATATATTTGAGTGCACTGGCGCCGAAGCTATGCTATCAAAGGACCCATAGCCTTTCCCTCCCCGATGTGTGGAATTATCATCGACCAATTCCTCGATATTCTAGCCGAAAGAGATGCAGTCTGCAAAAGAGCCCCCGCCTGATTCCACTACAAACTTTTTCAAGGAAGACATGTCCTGACATTGTCATGACATCCGTGAGACATCCAATGTCAAGGCAACTTCTCAAAAGGCAAATGTCATTGTCAGGCCGAAAGCCACCGCAAAGAGTCGGAAGCAAGGAAGTGAGCCTAGAAGAGCGATCTCTTAACTAGAGCAAGACATGTAGGTTGAGGGATGGGGATTGTTATGATGATTCGTGAAAATAAGGATGTCGATGATGATGTCGATGTTGATGCGTATGAAGCAATCATTCCGGAAGGTTTTGAAGATGTTTCTTCCACAAAGGCTTCTTCAGGAAGAGAGCACCGAGCAAGTTGCTGGTGGTTCTGGTGGTTTCGTTGTTTTTGTGCTCGTTGCCCATTGCTTGTTGTTTCATATTCATGTTCTTGTTTCTTGTTCGATTTGGCCCATTTGGATGATTGTACTTTTTGTTGATGCATTTGTAATCTCTCGAATTAATTTGTGCTGGCATCGTTCTTTAATATATGATTCAAAAGTCGAGGCATTTGTACGATTCCTTTGGCCCCTAGCTAAAAAGGGGAGAAGAACTGCATGGAACCGTGGGGAACTGTATGAATTTTTTTTTCTAGTGGGCAATTGTGGGATCTGGGGTATTTGTATGGGTAGAATTTATCTCTCTAAGTTCTGGTTACTTAAAGCTTAAGAAAGCTTAGGAAAGCTTAGAACTAGTTTGTTGTCTTCGCAGATAGGTTCTCCGATCCGTTAGGATGTTTTAGCCAAAATGTGCCAAATGGGAGTTTGTTGTTTTGGTTGGCATTACTTTTGGTGAAACTAGGCTATAGAACGTCTTGATAAAATGTCGACATCTATAGATTGGAAGATAAA